>JXSR01S004707.1:47089-66493 GCA_000969725.1 Ophiothrix spiculata
AGACTACATGAGAAGAAACAAGTGCCAGACTTTATTCTAATCCGAGCACAATAAGAAAAGTAAAAATGAATTTGCAAATGGTTTAACTTATTTTACTACACTTCATAATTATTCTTGTGTGACCTATTTGTTCCAAATAACAGGGTTAAATATTAATATCTTAAAATTCCAAAGATGAGAGATACAAAACTTTCACTTCAAATAGGAACAGTCATTTTTTTCGTCCATTAATGTTGGTAAAATCCCATGACCATAATCATGATAATATGTATATCAAACTAGTTCGTATTTCGGGCACTTTAGGGCGTTTCTTCATTGATATGCTAAAAATAAAATAGTTATAAATGAGTTGAATTTGGTATTAAGATGCGTTAATTTCATCATCTTTCTTCTTCCTGTTTTGCCCTTTATCTTATGTTTGTGGTTATCATATTATTTTAATATAAGAAAAGATACAATTCTCAACATCTATTATTTTTGTAATAATGATGTTCCAAAGACAGAAACTAACAAAGATTTTTAACAAATCAATACCGTTTCGAGAAGGCAATGAATCCGATTTTCTATAAAACAAGACTAATTGACACTATATTATCCATCAATGAAAATTCTAGCTCTTAGCTTAAATAAATTTAATTAGCACTTGCCGCTTAATGAAGTAAAACTGGCTAAATCTGATGGCAATGTGTGGTATTCATTAGTTAAAGAACGTAGTTGAAAATCTTAATTAAAGTACAAGAAAACCTATCAGAAGAGGATTGCATAAAATAGGTATTAAGATGATTACGAATTTGGTACATATTTGAACCCAAAGTTGTGGATAGAACAACTTCTTTTATATATTGTATTGACTTTGACGGTACGAGAGTTTGATAATATGTTTATTGATCATGAAAAGTGTTCATAAGTATAACACTAGAGGCAAAGAAAACTATCGTCACGATGTACATAAATAGACCAGTGTCTTGGTCCAAGGCTTTGGATCGTACTTCCGAAAAAAAATCCCAAGCTTTTAGATAAAAGCCCAGCCACTGCGACAAACATTGTAGCAAGAGATGGCTATCTAGAGTGACACCGAGATTACGGGCTTCAGGGCTAGGATTGATAAACGTACCACAGATCTTTACAGGTGGAAGTGGTTCAAAGTCAACAAAGTGAGAATGAAATGTAATATCTCAGTCTTATTGTCATTGAGTTGGAGTTTGTTGTTCATAGCCCAAGCTTTAATGTCATGAATACAACCTTCGAAGCGTCGGATCACGGAGTCGGGTGTCATCAGCATATTCTACGTGTTGCAACAATTGCGTGAGATAGTATCGCTTATCGGAGCAGTATACACTTATGAGGCTCTGATTCAACGTCATCAATCACAACAGACTGTGAACAATCATGAAGGTACGTAGAGAACAAATTAAGAGCGGTTCCAGTTATTCCATAGCGATGTTTAAGGGTTGGTTCAAAGTTTTTGGCAGACAAAATATTCTATGCAACAACTATCCGTGTTTAAATTATTTCCTCTTATACCCTAATGCACCTTGGGATTAGAACGGGGATTTGATGATATAGTGCAGAATACTTTTTTATTCGTCACCGTGTCGAATATTCTATAATGAAATAGTCGTTATTACATAGATATGCATGATATTTTATTGAATAACGAATAAATATTGCACAAAATTGGCATAGAATATTCTAAGTAACTAAGAACCGACCCTAAGTCTGTGGAGCAGAATTTTGTGGTCGATAGTATCGAAAGCAGCGTTCAAGTCCAAGAGGACGAGCACTGACTCTTGGTGTTGATCAATAGCTTGAAGAACATCATTCTGAACTTCAAGTAATGCTGTCTCTATGGAGTAGGCTGATTCACAAAAAAATAAAATTCTTATTTTTCTACGGCCCACCCCTTCATTTTGTTTCTTTTAGTATTAGAATCACTCCCGCAAAATTTAAGCAAAATTGAAAAAGTTAAGGAGGCGCTACCGGCTGTTAAAGTTTTGTGTACAAAATCAATGGAGTTTTGGAGTGATCATTTTAAATCACCTTTTTTACTTTGTTAAACTCTTGTTTGGTCTGTACAAATTATGGAGGTGTTGGGGGATGAGTCAATGTTTAATGAAACCCAATTACCTAAAACACTCAAGTTCATTGTGGGGTATAATTACCAAAAATGTAAAAAACATTGCAGAGTAAGCAGATCAGCAGGGATTTCCGTAGATTGCTAGTGGCTTCAAATCAAAAGAAAAATGTGTTGTTGGTCTTAGTCCTTTTATTGATAAAATTTGCATAGTAACAGATTACCAGACAACAAGTTTTATTTTAATTTGGCCAAAGTACATTAACAAATCATTCTAATCCTTTTTGTGGATTTGATTTATCTTTTATTAGCCTTTTATGAACCTCAATTAGTTACATAACACTTCATAAGATGGAACCACTGTAACAATATAATAAGTCTAACAATTATGGAAATTTTACTGACCTGTAGTGACCTAGGGGGAATCTCAAGATATTTTGGCCCGTATTCCAGAAAAGTGTTTAGCTAAATCAAGGTTTTATTTCCCGTCAACAGCACGACTCATTGAACTGTTCTGCTTGAAAGCTGCACAGATGCGTATAATTCCTGGACAGTTGATGCTCAGTTAAACAATGGTTTAGCTAAACATCTTTCTGGAATACGGGCCATAATGTTTTAACTGCTTTGCACCAAATGTATGTTTTTTTCAGAAAAAAGTAATTTACTGAAAAATGAGGGAATTGTGTTAACTTTTTCTTTTTGTTTTATTTAAAGGACACTTTGCTAAATATACTCAGCAATGTTTAGCTTTCCAGAAAGAATTAACCATTAATTTTTTTATGACAAAGAGGAGAGCCCAAACTCCCAATAGACTTTGTACACAAAACTTAAACAGGCGGTAGCGCCCCCTAAATTTGTTTCGATTTTTTTTTTTAATTTTGCGGGTTTGATTCTGACTCTAAAAGAAACAAAATGAGGGGGTGAGCCGAAGAAAAATAAGAATTTTATTTTGTTGTAAATCAGCCTACTGTGGAGTGATCGGCACGATAAGCTGATTGAGTGCATGTATAAAGATTATGCATTGTCAAATAATCTTGCAATTGAGACAAAACACATCTTTCTAAAAGTTCTTGATAAGACGTGTCACTTTATCGACCTTGAAGCACTGCGGTATCTCTCTCCAAAGTGAGAGAAAGGTTGATGATCTTAGTGATTAATGGAACAAGAGAGTCCACACATTTCTTCACAAGAAGAGTAGGTATTGGATCCATCGAGCAGTTCTTGACAGGAGATTGCATGATTTGCTTACGTACTTTTTCCTCTGACATAGGCTGAAACCTGTCAAAAAGACTAGCACAGTTCTCGGAAGTGGGAACTGATATCACAGAGTGGTCGCTTATGTCAAGATTGCTTCGTATTTGGCGAATCTTATCATCAAAAAAAAATCAGCGAATTCATAAGCGAGGTGTGTTGGAAATTAGGCAGTTGGAAGGACACGGTCGCGTGTTGGTCAGAGAATCAGATCAGTGTTGGTCAGAGAATCAACAATTCTGAAGAGTTGTTTATTGTCACTATTATTATTTAACCATGTACGATGTACTGCATCCGTAGTGAAAAACTATCTGTGTCATTTGTATCAATTAATTTGTTCGTACTATGAGATGTTCCAAATACCATATATTTTGTTTTACTTGCATTTACAGACAACTTATTGGCTTTGAACCCGTTACAAATTTCATTTAGCTCATTATTTATTTTGTTTATTTGGGTTTCTATATCAGGGTGGGAAAAGAGAAGTGTTGTATCGTCTGCAAACAAAATAGGTTGAAGCAAAGATGTTGAGTGAATAATATCATTAATATACAATATAAATAAGAGAGGACCAAGGATCGACCCCTGAGGAACACCACACTTGATAACTTTTTGTTTCATCATCTTTGATTTGGTATCTTACAAACTATTCTCTACATTTCAGGTAGCTTTTAAACCAGTCAAGTGTGATGCCTCTGAAGCCATAATATTCTAATTTGTACAACACAAATATCGTGATCAATTGTGTCAAATGCCTTTGACAAATGTAAAAACATACCAATAGTATTTTCTTTTCTTTCAACAGCCTGAGTAATTTTGCCCACTAGATCAACAATAGCCATATACGTTGAGTGTTTTGGCCTGAACCCAATTTTTTTTTCATCCAATATATTATTTATATCAATAAATTTCATGCATCTATTAAAAACCAAAAGTTCAAGTATCTTAGAGAAAAATGGTAACACTGATACCATACGTTACTAGTTTGAAAATATTTCGGCATTTTTTTTTTGTATATGGGTATTACTTTCGCAATTTTGAGTTGATCTGGCACACAGCCAGTGGACAATGAAAGATTGAATATGTCTGACAGTGGTTTTGCAATTTCTGTGGAAGTGTCTGAGGTCCATTGGAGAAGATGGCAAACTAGTGGATCTCATTTAAGCCATGTACCAACAGACCAAATGTGATGACTCTTACCGAAAAGGGGGACTTTGCGACAGAACACTTTTCGAGAATCTGGTGAAAATAGGCAGCAAAAAATAATAAAATAAAAAATAGTTTCAGCAGATTTTCTGTTGTAAAATTTGATTGCCTTGATCAATTTCAACAAATAAGGTGTCATTTTAAAGCTTAGAAAATGTTCTAACAGATGAAATGATAAAATCGAAATTGATATTATCTGCAAAGTCCCCCTTTTCGGGTGAGCCATCACAAATGTGCAATGATTGTGAATAGAAAAAAATATCTGAATGGTTCAAGGTAAATGTTGTAGTACGTTAAGGTTGCCTTTTATCACCAGTACTCTTCAATGTTTACATTGAATTTGTCATAAAAAAAAACTTCAACAGCTTGACACTGGTGTCAAGATGGGCAGCATCTTTTTAAACAACATCCGTTATTCAGATGACACCACCCTCCTCTATGATCTATTTGAGAAACTGCAGTTGTCCAGAAAAGAACTGGATAATGCATGCAAGAGATAGGGCAAAATTATATCTGATGATCCCCGTAACATCATACTTGAATGTCACCCAGTTGACAAGGTACAACAGTTTGTGTTCCTAGGCAGCAATGTATATACACCTGTGCACACGGCTAGTAGCTTGGGCTTTCTATACACTCAAGAACTCGATCTAGTCAAACAACACTTTCTCGAGATCACTCATTATCCGCATTTACAAGTCTCACATATTGAGCAGAGTCATGGACACTTACCTGCCCTCTGAAAAAAAAAAAATTGGAGGCCTTAGAGATAAGGTGTTTACGCTCCAAACTCTCTGTCTCACTAAGATACATGATGAGAAATGAGGAGATCCGAGCACAACTGAAAATCCCAGTCAAGACCACAGATGTAATCTGTAAACGGAGGCCTAAATGGTCTGGACATGTTGTAAGGATGCCTGAAAGAATACTTCCCAAGCAGGCCTACCATCAAGATTTCCTCCTACCAACCCAGAGGAAGAAGCCGTCCCCTACTTAGATGGAGAGACCAGGTACAACTGGATGTTCAGTGTCCACTTCAAGAGGCAGAACAACTGGCCAACAACAGGGAGGAGGCGCTCTCAGAAAACAAGTCAAATTTATCATACAAAATTCATTGATTTTATAAGATGCATACATTAAAAATTGTAAAAGTAATTGACATGAAAAGCGTTAAAATTATTAATATTACTGCGAAACATATCTTTGAAAAGATGCTCAATTTTAAAAACCTTCTTTTCAACACATTGCAATATATGGTTCTCTTTGATCTCGCATTTTTCATGGATTTTTTAATATCAGAATTAAATAATCACTCTTGTGCTTTTATGGAATTCTTCTTAAGGAAAACAATTCGTAATCTTATGCTGCAACAACATTTACCCGTATACTCAAGAAACGTTGTTGAGAAAAAGTTACGTGTTTCTTTATTTGTTTTTTTAACATTTTTGCTTTTTTTAATGTTTATATGCACCGTTTTCAATTGTCCTTGTATAACGCCATTGGACCTTACGGTAAAGATGAACATGTAGTAATCTCAAACCTGAAACAATATTTTTAGATATGAAATATTGCGAAAAGACATTTTTTCCTTAAGCCTCTTCACAACTTTAAAATCTGAGTGTTTACATTTGGTCAAGATAAAGGATTAAGTGCCGCAAGTTATTCTGTTTTCAGAGGGTAGATAAACAATAATCAAGAGAGATGACAAAAGTATTCTAGCCATACACTTAAAATCATGTCTGGAGGGATCACTTTTCTTGGTATAGATGTCGTGTGTAAACAGAGTAATCTGCTGTTTTACTTTAGCTAGGGACTCATTATTATTTTGTTATTCATAAAATAAAAATATTACAATGATGATTATTCGATCAATGAAAAGTGAACATAAATATTGGGACGCCATTTGAGGCACTTGAAATAATATCAAAACGTTATTTCTTTGTTTTGTTACTTTATTTCAAATCGTATGTTTACTTACATAACACATTTTGCGTAGGAGTGAACAGGTTTCAAAGATACGAAAATCAGGACAGTAATAATATTAATTTGTTCATAAAACAATTACATCCAATTGTACAAAAAGAATTCAAATTGTGCATTTGAAAATACGTGAAATTTATCGTACAAAATTCATTGATTTTTTTTTAAGATGCATACATTAAAGCTTGTAATAGTAATTGACATTAAAACGATTAATATCAATGGGTAATATATCTTTGGAGGGATGACTTTCTTTTCAACATAGTGCAACCTGTTTGATACTAAATAGCATGAACACAAAAAACTATGATTCTCTTTGATCTTGCATTTATTTTTTTCATGGATACAATTCCCTTAAATAAGATTTTTATGACAGAATTGTATGTTTTTCATACAATTTTGATATTGTTTTTATTGTAATTGATTATTTGATATGTTTAAAGTAGTAATAAATGAGTTTCAGTTATAGTGTATTTCTTTCATCATCTTGATGTTTTATTTTTATCTATCTATCAATTATCGTTATCATCAAAAACTTAAGCAGCTGCTAAGACAAAGGTGTTGTACTTTTAACTTCAGCAAATGTGTGTTCTCAAAGAAATCAACATTTTGAATTACAAATTATAGTTGTGAGTCAGCAAAATAATATAATGTTACTTTAAGCAAATACTAATTATCGAAGTAAATCCTAGCTCTTGACTCTAATAAATTCATTACTTAATTAGTACTTCACGTTTAATGAGGTTTAAACTGCTTGAGCAATATGGAGTAGTCATAAGTTGAAGATCATTTTGGAAAGCTTAATTAAGAAATCGGGATATTGTAGGTACAAAATCCTATATAGTCTATAATATTAAGAGGACTTTATCGGATAGAACGATTATTATGTACAAAATTACGAAATTTGCACTTATTGAAATTTAAAACCATGGTTGAAACATCCAATAGCCCGTTTTCACGTACATTATTAGTAATAACTTTAATTAATGAGTGTTAAATTAAAGATAGGATTTTTCCTGTCATGTTACCTAAAGACTATTGCATCTATTTTATATCTTTTTATTTTTATTTATTTTTAACACTGAAATGTCTTATACGTGGCGTCAAAAGTAAGTGCATGGCTAACAAAATCATGTATTACTTTCTAGGTATTTAAGTCGACACACACATGTCTTTTTCAAATTTTATTTTAGACTACATGAGAAGAAACAAGTGCCAGAATTTATTCTAATCCGATCACAATAAGATAAGTAAAAATAACTTTCCAGTTTAAGACGCCATTCAGTAATAGTTTATCGTCATTCCTAAACTCAATAATTATTTTTTATTGTGTGACCTATTTGATCCAAATAAAAGGGTTAAATATTAATATCTTAAAATGCACAAGATGTGAGATAAAAGCTTTCACTGCCAAAAGGCACAGTCATTTTTTCAATTGTTTTATAGCATGTCCATTTCGTCTAACATTATATTACCATTAATTTTTAATATCAATACGGTAGTTCGTTGGTAAAATCCCATGAACATATGTATATCAAACTAGTTAGTATTTCGGTCACTTTAGGGAGATTGTTTTATTGATATGCTAAAAAAAGTTATAAATGAGTTTCATTTAGATGCGTTATTTTTTATCATTTTTCTTTTCCTTTTCAACCTTTATTTTATGCCTGTGGTTATCATGTTAGCGTGTTTTCCTCCAATAGAAAAATAGATAATTTCAACATTTTTTTTAAATAATGATGTTACAAAGACAGAAACCTAATGAAACAATTAATATTTATTGTAACAAATCAATACCGTTTTGAGTAGGCAATGATTCCGATTTGCTTTAACACAAGACTAATTGACACTATAATATCCATTAAAGAAAATGTTAGCTCCTAGCTTAAATGAATTTAATTAGCACTTGCTGCTTAATGAGGTAAAACTGGCTGAAGCTGATGGCAATGTGTGGCATTCATTAGTTGAAGGACGTAGTTGGAAAATTTAATTTAAGTACTACAAAACCTATCTGAAGAGGATGAACTTCTATTATATATTATGTTGACTTTGACGGTACTAGAGTTTGATAATATGTTAATTGATATGAAGAGTGTTCATAATTATAACACTAGTATAGGCAAAGATAATTATCGTCACGATATACATAAATAGACCAGTGTGTCTTGGTCCAAGACTTTGAAATGTACTTACAATAGAAATAAAAGAGGCCAACAGTATTAATGGCGCACCATTATATTTCCAGGGGGGAGCAAGAAGTTAGGTTCGGGGTTGATTTGTTTTCGCGTCCCATTCGAAAGCGATTTTTTTCCTGGATATTACTGTTTTTCTGCCTATTCAATGTTCAGGGTATTTTTCTGCTCCGCCCCCCCCCCCCCCCCTGGAAATATAATGATGCGCCCTTATCTACGTTTAAGAATTGTCTTACACATCATCTGAAATAAAATTGATTGATTGATTGATTGATTGAAAGAGGAAAAATAAGTACTCTTGTTAACCATAACATATATTAGACTAATATATTTTCTTACGTGTTGCTCTTTGTAGGATCCTTGTTGTAACTGCGTGTTTTTTTGTTTTGTTTTGTTTTGTTTTTGTTTTGTTTTGTTGTATGTGAGGGGTCTGCGTGTGTGTAAATTTGTCAAGGCTCAATATTAAAATGTTTGTTATTGTAAGGTGATGTATCGGTCTCAGGCTTTTGGCTTTATGATGCTTCCACAACATCACATTGTTAAATGTGTTCTAAATCAGTTCGGCGGAACTCACAATTCGGATTCGTATCCGAATTTGGATTCTCCGTATCGAATCTGATGTTTTACTTTAGCTAGGGACTTTTCATAAAATAAAAATATTGCAATGATGATTATTTGATCAATGATAAGTGAACATAAATATTGCGACGCCATTCGAAGCACTAAAATAATATCAAAACGTCATTTCTGTGTTTTGTTACTTTATTTCAAGTCTTTTGTTTAGTTACATAACATATTTTGCGTAGGAGTGAACAGGTTTCAAAGATACGAAAATCAGGACAGTAATAATATTAATTTGTTTATAAAACATTTACATCCAATTGAACAAAAAGAATTAAAATTGTGCATTTGAAAATAAGTCAAATTTATCATACAAAATTCATTGATTTTTTTTAAAGATACATGAAAAATTGTAACAGTAATTGACATTAAAACGTTTAATATCACTGTGTAACATATTTGTGAAGGGATGCTCAATTTTACAAACCTTCTTTTCAACGCAGATCAATATGTTTGATAACAAATAGCAAGAACACAACAATATGTGGTTCTCTTTGATCTCGCTTTTTTTTCATGAATGAAAATCATATGAATGAGCTTTTTATATTATAATTGTCAGTTTTTCATGCACTGTTGATAGTTTGTTTGTTATTGTAATTGATATTTTTAAAGTAGTAATGAATGAGTTTTTATTTATCTACTCTTTATCAATTACCGTTACCAAAAACTTAAGCAGCTACTTAGACAAAGGGGATGTACTTTTAACTTCATCAATTGTGTGTTCTCAAAGAAATCAACATTTTGAATTGCAAATTACAGTTGTGAGTCAGGAAAATAATATAATGTTACTTTAAGCAGAGACTAATTATCGAAGTAAATCCTAGCTCTTGGCTCTAATAAATTCATTACTTAATTAGTACTTCACGTTTAATGAGGTTAAAAACTGCAATATGGAGTAGTCATAAGTTGAAGATCATAATTTGGAAAGCTTAATTAAGAAATCGGGAGATTGTAGGTACAAAATCCTATATAATCTATCATATTAAGAGGACTTTATCGGATAGAACGATTATTATGTACAAAACTACGAAATTTGCACTTATTGAAATTTAAAACCATGGTTGAAACATCCAATAGCCCGTTTTCACATTATTAGTAATAACTTTAATTAATGAGTGTTAAATTAAAGATAGGATTTTTCATGTCATGTTACCTAAAGACTATTGCATCTGTTTTAAATCTTTTTCTTTTTCTTTATTTTTAGCACTAAAATGTCTTGAACGTAGCGTCAAAAGTAAGTGCATGGCTAACAAAATCATGTATTGCTTTCTCGGTATTTAAATCGACACACACATGTCTTTTTCCAATTTTATTTTAGACGACATGAGAAAAAACAAGTGTCAGACTTTATTCTAATCCGATCACAATAAGATAAGTAAAAATAACTTTCCAGTTTAAGACGCCATTCAGTAATAGTTTAACGTCATTCCTAAACTCCATAATTATTTTTGTGTGACCTATTTGATCCAAATAACAGGGTTAAATATTAATATCTTAAAATGCACAAGATGTGAGATAAAAGCTTTCACTGCCAATAGGCACAGTCATTTTTTTTCAATTGTTTTATAACATGTCCATTTCGTCTAACATTATTATATATTATCATTAATTTTTAATATCAATACGGTAGTCCGTTGGTCAAATCCCATGAACATATGTATATCAAACTTGTTAGTATTTTATGGAAAGAGGCTTGCGCCAAAAAACGTCCAAGGTAATACGTGTTGCCTTAAACGTTCAACGCACGTTTTGGACGTTTAAGACACGTTCTTGGACGTCCAAGACGCATTTTAAAACGTGGAAACCGTATTCTTAGACGTCTATGGCTTAATCCCAAATGTCTTAGGCGTATTCTTAAGTGCTCAAGATGTATTCTTAAGAGTCTTAGATTTTAAACGTCTTTCTATTTTTTTAAATATTGATGTTTCAAAGACAGAAACCTAATGAAACAATTAAAGATTTATTGTAACCAATCAATACTGTTTTGAGTAGGTGATGTATCCGATTTCCTTTAAAACAAGACTAATTGACACTATAAGTTAAAGAAAATTTTAGCTCATAGCTTAAATGAATTTAATTAGCACTTGCCGGTTAATGAGGTAAAACTGGCTAAAGCTGATGGCAATATGTGGCATTCATTAGTTGAAGGACGTAGTTGGAAAGCTGAATTAAAGTACAAGAAAACCTATCTGAAGAAGATTGCATGAAATAGGTATTAAGATGATTATAAAATTACGAATTTTGTACATATTTGAAAACAAAGTTGTGGATAGAACTTATTTTATATATTATGTTGACTTTGACGGTACTAGAGATTGATAATATGTTTATAGATAAAGTGTTCATAATTATAACACTAGATATGCTAGAGGCAAAGATAATTATCGTCACGATATACATAAAAAGACTAGGGTCTTGGTCCAAGGCTTTGAAATGTTCTTATAAAAGAAATTAAAGAGACCAATAGTGTTAGTGGCGCAACATTCCAGAGGGAGCAGGAAGTTGTGTTCGGGGTTGAATTTTTTCCCTGGAAATTACTGTTTTTCTGTTATTCCATGTTCAGGTTTTGGTTTTTTTCATCAGCCTTTGGAGGGGGATTTTTTCCCCCAAAACCATCCTGCTCCGCCCCCCTGGAAATCTAATAGTGCGCCCCTTATCTACGTTCAAGAATGTTCTTACACATCATCTAAAAGAGGAAATATAAGTACTCTTGTTTCCTTGTTGTAACTGCATGTTTTTTTGGGGGGATGGTAGTTTTTTATATTTTTTTCTGGGGGGGGGGGGGTCTGCGTGTGTGTACATTTTTCAAGCCTCGATATTTAAATAGTTGTTATTGTAAGGTGCTGTATCGCTCTCAGGCTTTTGGCTTTATGATGCATCTACAACATCACATTGTACAATTTGTTCTAAATAATGTATTGTGATTTTGTATGATACAATCAATGTTGGTGAAAATATGGAATGAAATTAAATTGAATTCATTTAGGTTTAAGAAAAAAATCGGCACAATACAAAAGATGCCAAATAGCCTGTTCTCGAACCATTAATCTTAACACTTTAGTGACCAAGGTATTTCCCATCCGTTGGTGCCCAAGGGGGGGGGGGGCCTTAAAAACACACTTCCGGTACGAATTTTACATTGAAAATATTGTCAATGATAAAACATCTAATAAGAACCAAAATACAGAAACAAATTTGAAAATCGGATGAACCGTTTCAAAATGGCGGCCGTAAAATAATTTGTGTCGCATCACAATTTTCCCTCAGTACATTGTACATTGCAAGTACAATTACATTGCCAAAATAAAATAATCATAAAAAATTTATAGGGTTTCGATTTTATTGGCAAAACAAATTTGAACAGCGCCCGTTACCCGTTAGGTAACCTAAAATTAATTGTTCGTCCGTTACATGTACCTAGTTAAACAGTGTTTGAAAAAAAAAAGAATAAATAAGTAATGTTTTTGTTTTTATATTCAAATTTTAGAGTCAACATACATTACTCATTTGGTATTTCAGAGTACATGAGAAGAAACAAGTGTTATTCGTCAAACTCCTGGGTCAAACTGAACTCTGATCTGATCAAGATAAGAAAGAGAGACCAGTTCAAGATGCAAATAGTATATTTTAAGTCACTCAAAAAATGGTGCTAACCTTAAGTTAACCCTAAAATCCTTAAATCAAGGTTTGGCACCAAGTACACTTAAACATCCAACCAACATTAAATCAATTCTAGATAAAAAAAAAATCATAAGTGTGCCATGAAAAAACACTTTGCCAGAAGTGCGCTGGCCAATTAGTCTGCTGTTTGTGTAAATTCTCTCATTTGTGTTGCGTCGCCTTTTATGTGCTTTTACTTGTCTTGTCCTCCACCTGGCATCACTTTGTCTTTTTGTAGGACCCATTTGGGAATAAGTCTACACATTCACAGCTAGACGTTATGGGTCATCCTGGCATTTTGGCATCTTTGCATTGTTATCATGGTATTCATTTATCTCTGTAATGATTGATTGTGTAAATTGATTTGTTATTGTCAGATTTTGCCAGATAAACATTAGATGTAATGAAATGAAACAGTCAAATAAGAAAGATAATACAAAGATAATACAAAAATAACCATTAACCATGTTAACCAAAACACTAAAATTTTGAGTAAGGCCCAAGAGAATACTTTATAACATCGTATTCATAATATTATAGCTTTTCTTAATCCAGCACTTTAAGAAATAAAAAATTTATCAACAGTTTATTACTGTTAATAGTAACAAGTAAAGCCTGTAAAGCCCCAGACTGCTGAACCTTCTTTTAATAAGTCAAAAGTGTTATTTTTGTTCTATTTGAAATAAAAAAAATTATAAAAATTTCGTAATTATTCAATATTTGAATTATCATGGTAGTACAAGGAAAATCAACTACACGAAACGCAGATCTAGATCAATTGCCTTAACAGATATCTTGATCCAAAATACAGATCTTAGTAGACCGTTTCGATGGAAGCTTCATAGGCATTATATCAAGATCTAAAGCCCGTGCAGCAACCGTCTGGGTACACCTTTCAGATTGCCTCAAAGATAAAGTTAGCACAAAAGAAAAAATGTTATATTTTTAGATCGACAAAGCAACGGGACGCAAAAAAAAAAATCCACCCCAAACCCAACTTCCTGCTCCCCCTTGGAAATCTAATGGTGCGCCCCTGATTAAGGAAAAAAGATACAAAAACTGTAGACAAACGAGTTCTACAGCTACATGGCACATGCTGCCCTCTAGAGGATCGACATTTGAGAATCTTGCAAATGGGCACAATAATTGTTCACGTGTGCCTTTAAAGTTATTCTGGTTGACCGACTCGAGGTTATGAACCATGACAAACCAACTGCAGGATTGATGTTATTTTGTCTAAATGAAAACCAGGAAAGGCTACAAAAAGGACCAATTTTCTCAGGGAGGGAGGCTATATGAAGATAATCTCTGCAAGACAAGTAAATTAGTAAAATTTTGTGTAGAGAAAAAATGCGTTTGCTCTTGATCCATTCTCTTAATACCCCGGATAGCAAAGTTAATTGAGCCAATGTTGGCCAACTAACTTTGCTATCTGGGAGAGTAAGCTATAATCTAATCAAGCACTAAGCATCTACATGTTTATGATACCTAGGAAATATCATAAGGCTGTCGAACACCGCTGTTTGATGGGTTCGTATATTTTTTTTGACAAAAATGCACTGTTTCAATAAGTGCAGGCCCTGAAAAATGTTTAAAATAGTTCTGGAATTAGGTGTTGAACTGTAATATTTGTTTCCGTAATTCAATTCACCTTTTATATCCAAAAAATGCTAATTTTAGATCAAAATACATCATTTTCAGTGAACTGGTGAAATACCAAATAGTTTGCGTGTGAGTCACATAATTTATGATGTGACTGTCAGGGATTTCATTTTTCATTTACCATATGTAATACAAAACAGGATGTGCAGCGTGTGTGTAGAAAAAGTAAAAAATGAAATGTATGTTCAAAAGAAGGTTAGATTATGTTAAAAGAAAACTTGCAGGGTTTTAGGTAGAATAAGTTGATGCTCTTTTCTGTTTTGTTTATCTCAAAGAATACTCTGGATATCTTCAGAAAGGTAACTGGTGCAAGAAAGAAATAAACTTGGCCCCAGCAGAGTTCCTTGAGGAACAATATATTTTACAAAGATAAGGTCTACGAAGAAAATAAGAAAACCAGAAACAACTTTATCACTTGTCATTAATTAATCGGGTGTACATTTTTTTCAGAATCACGTTGCCTTATAGTACTGTCAAATTATAATAAGTTGATGATGGCATAATATTATTTAATATAATGTTAAATGCAACTATATTATCGGGATTTAAGGAAAAAATGCTTCTTAATTACACCAGACGCTATCAGACGCTATATCTCAACGATATATTTGCAACTAGCACTAAAAGAAAGTGCTTTATAACATTCTGGCCAACCATTCAAGAACAGTCTAATACATTTTAGTTGATCAATAAACGCAAGAAACAAGATTATATTATTAATTCCTCTCAAAGAAATATTGAATGAATTAAATACTAAGGCCCGTATTCCAGAAAGGTGTTTAGCTAAACCGGTACCACGGTTTTAATTCGCGTCAACAGCACGGAAAAGCTGCAACGGTGCGTTTCATTTCTGGACAGTTGATGCCTGGGAGTTAATGTTCAGTTAAACCGTGGTTTAGCTAAAATCTTTCTGGAATACGGGCCTTAATGTTTATGGTATAAATATACTTGGCCTTGCGTGGTCAACAGGTATAACCGAATCACGAAATAAATGTTTTTTTTTTTTATATAGTTAACTTGTCCAGTGACCATGACCAATACAAACAACAGTTCAATTCACATACCATCGGAGATCTATTATGAATCATGCAGTAAAACCCTGCCCTGGCAATGACCAATGGAGACTGATTGACATATGTAAAAACAATAGGATGCAACCTTGACCATGAGTCAGAAACAATATTGTGACCCGCTTAGAAAAAGTTCATTAAACTAGATTATCAGCATTGAAAAAACAACAATTTTGTTTTTTAATTATGTTCTCTAGGCCACATAAAAAAAGTTGTTTCTCGTCCGAAGGTTTCTCAAAATGTGAGGAGGGAGGGACGATTTTTTTCCCCTCTCCCTCTTCTTTAATGTTGGGGAGAGCTTGGGCGATCCAGGTTTACCCTTGGTACATGTTGACTGCACATTCAGTTGCTGTCCTTTAACTCTATGTGATATGGATAGATGTTGGTTTGTTGGGGACGAGAAACAACCTTTTTTTAAAGCGGCCTTATTATGGACACTTTAAAGTTCATAAGAGTGTTTTTTACTAAGAAAAACATTAAGCTTGAGTAATAATGCCTAGATATAGCCCAGTCATTGACCATGTTGACATTGAATTTGCGAGTCAACCATGTCAGAATATTATTTGACTTGCTACTAATATAGTGACATTTAATTAAGTTTGTAAGAATTTAATCATTGAATTGCCATTCACGGTTATTCACCATTGAATCGTAATTTCACGGTTATTCATGGTTATCTTAAAAATAGATATGTTGGATTTGTTATTCTGTCATTAACACGTTGTGACACATCTTGGCAGTTCGGGTGTTCTTCATACGTGTATGACCAGTTGTTTATCATACTTGATTGATTGATTGGTTGATTGATTGATTGATTGATTGATTGATTGATTGATTGATTGATTGATTGATTGATTGATTGATTGATTGATTGATTGATTGATTGATTGATTGATTGAAAACAGTAGGCCTTATCCTCCGTCCCTGTCCATGGATGAATGTATTTTCTAACAGAAATCTTATAATATCACTTGAAAGTGTGTTACCCAGAGATGCAATAATTGGTTGAAATCCATCCCGGAATTCTACCCTTCTTACAAGCAGATGTACTGGAGATTTAATACCAATACCGGTGTATCATGAAGCAGCAAATAGATCAAAATACGCTTCAAAATTAGCTCGCCAAATTGCTTCAGTACCTCAGACAGATCGACGGTTTTTTACTCTCATGAACTGAACCTAATACCATATACTGTTTTATCTTATTTGTACCTCCTTTGAAGTTTCTAGTTTCAACTTTCTGGAAATGATTGTCCCTCCAAAAAGCGTAGGTAATAACGTCGTAATAAAAATTAAGTGTCATACAAAACTTTCAAAAAATAAAAAACAAACCTTTGCTAGTTTATCATGTTTATTTTCAATGAAAATGTTATAAAAGGTGCAATTCATGATTTTGATGTGACAAAAAACTCACCTCTTTTCTAGCTAAATAAAAAGAAGAGTACACTATAAATATATACTGAAAATGTCACTTGATTCCGACCGATCGTTTCCAAATAACAAGCTTTTAAGCATTTTGAAAATCCCCATAGGCTACTGTGTTGTAATTCTGTCGGGGCCCGACAATAATTAGAAAATGACACATTTTCTCACTTTTCTCAAAAATGCAAGCACATATGAATGAATGGTTTGGGGATCGTAACATACTCTCTAAATGTAAAACGAGTGGAAAGAGTGAAAATTCACTCAAAAAGGAGTGAAGGGAGTTGAACGCAGGACAATCCGTTTTCGAGTGGAAAATTTTCACTCTAAAATGAGTGTGAAAGTTAAATTTTCACTCCCAAAAGAGTGGAGGATTTTCATCAAAAATCCCCTTTCACTCCTTTTAGAGTGATTTTCCACTTAAAAACGTATTGTCCTGCGTTTAACTCCTCCAAAGAGTGGAAATTCACTCTTTTACATTTAGAGAGTACCAGTTGAGGATTCTTATAAGCTAAAAAACTCCATTTTGATAGTGGTGACCTTGAGGGTGAAAAGTGGATCATGAAATATGGATTAAACAAACAAAATGTCGTCTGCTAAAATAGTAAAACCGGTCAGGTTTTTTTTTCAACATTTTCAAAAACTAAAATAAACAAAAAATAGAAACAGGATCATGTATTCAAGCTCTATAAACTTTTAAAATGTCTTTTATCATTTAAAACCAAAAGTAGTGAAGAAAACAATTGAAGGGAAAACAAACATGTGTGATTGCATCGGAGTCAGTGGAATAGAATGGACCCGGATTTTGACAAATTCTGTGAAACTTGAGGTTAACATTCATGACGAGGAGTTAAAGAATGTCACTTTTAATAACATCCAAAATATATATTTAGGTATGATGCTATCTCTACTGTAAAATAGTAGACAATCTAATTCGCCACATATAATGAAAAAAATAAATAGTGTAGGCTAGGGTGCATCAAACGCCCCTAGTGTTAATGATTTTTTTCTACCTAGTCTTAAAATTAACATGCATTAAAGCAAAACTATAAGATTTTGATCAAAAATGGTTTATAGTAAAAACAGCATAAAATGGTGGAATGGGGCTATCTAAAAGCGTTTTCAAGTGTATTTTGTGAAAAAAAAAATGTTTTGCCACCAAAAAAAAAAGATAAAAAGCACAGGCATGCTTTCTACTAATACATGTGGAATTAATTTCGGGATCCCGAATTTAATTTAACAAATGACCATAACAGAAAAAGTAAGCATCTTTGAGCCAAATTGTTTGGAGGGTATTCATATCTACCAAAAACAGACCCAATAAGCCAAAAAAAAATCAAAAGTCATGGGTAAAAGGGGGCGCTTCATTCTTAACACTTTATAGTATTGCTTTAAGTTTAAATTTATTTGGACATTATCTTGGGTACCCACGGATAGCTTAAAGTTACAGTTTATGTTCCAATGTGGAAAGTTCGTTGACCCCTGTACAACCTCAATTAGGAGTCGATGCACCAATTTGAAGCAGCTATAACGATAAAACCGTTTGGATTTAACAACTCATCTCTTATGCTCTAATACACCAAAGATCCCCTTTTAATCTGTGATACATAAGTTGCCAAAAATAAGTATTGTGCCTCAGAAACAAATCATGACCTTCACCCTTAATATCATGTTTTGGGGCATTTTGTTGACATTTTGACACTGAATTGTGCAAGCTTCTTTATATGTATGAAGTACATTTTTATCACAGCTTCAACATGATCATTAGTCCTATTAGTTTATTTAATGTGAGCTTTTAAAGTCTAAAGGGTTTCGATGCTATAGCTGCTTCAAATTGTAAGGCCGGCTTTTAATTGGAACTGTACAAGTGTCAACAAACTTTCCCACATAGGAACACATGCTGTAACTTTGAATTGATTCAAACTTGGCATTTATTAATTTTGTGACAATTGGGTTATCTTCAGACTAGGTAGAAAAAAATCCTTTGACATGATGGGCGTTTGATAGTGTAGGCCCTACCTCCTTTTTTTTTTTTTTTTTTTTTGTTGTTAAAGAAAGAGCATGGGTAATATTGTCATTTTGGTAATGTTGGTGTCAATTCAACATGTCTTGAACAACCGAGAAATAAAACTGTCACTTTTCCCTATGCTGCTATATTTATTTCTATATTTCCTCACTGAGAAAACGATTCGATTAATCAATACATTCGACGCAAAACCTTGATGAAATCGATACGAGTATGCAGATATTTGATAAATATGAGCAG
>JXSR01S004708.1:11606-23183 GCA_000969725.1 Ophiothrix spiculata
TCAGTATACCGACTGGTAATTACTCAGACAGTTTTTTCCTCTGACAGTTTTTTTCACCGACAGTTCGGAATATTGACCTGTCGGAGAAGAAAACTGTAAGAGAAAAAAACTGTTGTAGCAACGTTTTGATTTTATAAGCCATTTTGTATAATTTAATAGCTGCCTATTCTTTGCTGTGTAAATGAATAATAGTTTAGACACATTTTTATTCATATCTTGAGAACATGCTTCAGTCGCAAAATTTCACATGGGATATGAGAAAATATGAGTAACATTTTGGTACAAAATTCAGAAAATGTTTGAAAAAAAAATTGATGCAATCAGACCAAGCTCCTTTAAGTATCATTCATTTTCATCCATATAAGTTTTCTATTGGGGATTTGCTATTTTATAAATAGTATTGGATCAATTGATCCGACAGTTTTTTGTTCCTACAGTTCATTTCTCTGACAGTTTTTTTGTTCCGACAGTTCTTTTCTCTGACAGTTTTTTATGTTCCGACAGTTCCTTAATTTTCTTCGACAGGTTGATACTCCCGAAGGTTTTTAGCACTTTTGCAAGCATTTTGTGCAGTATTTTAATAAAAAAAGACCTACATTTACGTATTTTGGTGCTTTGGGTGTTCTTTTGGTGGACATTTAGGAACTTTTTGTGGACCTTTTTGGTACATTGTCAAATTGGGGGAGGGGGTGCGACGCCCCCACCGCAGCCCCTGGCTGCGGGCTTGGTTATTAGTTTAGTAATGTTGCGCCTGTATTATTGATTAGCTGATTTTGTTTCCGTAGAGACCATTCTCAAAATTACAAGGGACTTCCCCGATTGTATCAGCAAATTAGAGATGGTCGATTTGTTCAAGTTTACTGGACTTGAGCAAGGAAACCACTAAAATTCAGGCCGCGACAATTATTTATTTCTTACTAGCCCAGTCGGGAAGCCACCAGTGCAAAATCACTACCCCGAAACCTGCCAAAAATTGCCAGAAATTTGGTTGAAATTTTAACGGCCGTGCAGGCAGGAAATTAGACATGTATGACAGTACCAATTGTTTCCCAAGTGTAATGAATTGCATAGAGTCACTTTCCAAAATGCTTGACTAGGCACTAAATATCCATAATTTTTTATCATTTATCAATTAATTTTATTTTTAATTTGCACCATACATAAAAGTTACGAAATTCATAATTCATTTTGTCACAATTGTTTTTCAAAAATGTTAACTTTATTCCAAAAATTTCAGAGTTAAAAGTTCGAAGCTTACCTTTTAGCACCATTCCATCATAAGCTCCCATCATAAGCTCCTATTCCTATGTGAAATATTTTTTCAATTAAGCCTCATAACCAAAGTCAAAAGTAAGGTCAAAAGTCATAAAACACATTCATTACATAAAATTTATCCTAAGCAACCACCCTTTGTACATATGTAGGTATGAGAATAGCACCATACCCAAGGCCAAATGTTTACATATGAATAAAACCCCTGAACTTAGCCACTGGAAACACCCACTCACAGAGTAACGCTCCAATGGTTCCAAGCACATGGCATGTCATTGTTGAAATTACCTCCAACAAATAACATGGTATTGAGAGAGCCAATCAGAAATCAAAGCATAGCTAATTAATATTGTAGTCAAAGGTCAATTTCATTTTGGACTTTTTCAAGTCTTAAACCAAAGCCTTACTGTACATGTACAAATCATGGTTAAATATATCATCTACATTGCACATGTACTTTTTATCATTGGGATAATTCTACAGTAATTTAATTTATGTCATTTTCCATTGTAAAGAAAATCAAAACATGACAGCCATTTTGACAAACTTTGACATGTGTCAGAAATTGTTAGGAAGGAAGTTCATGGAATTTACTTCAACTTTCAGAGAAGGTAAGTGATTTTTAATTGTATGTGATACATTTTAGTTTGGGCATACATGACAACACTACATAGACTCAGAAGCTTTAAAACTATTGTAGAAAATGCTATTTGGAGAATGTAAACAATGCCAGTTTACTACACACCTTTTTAAGTCGGGCTGAAAGCTGGGTGGGTAATTCAGAGAATGAATTACCCTCATAGCTGGGTGTAATGTTACATGTGTTTACAGTGGATGTCTTTACGCTGAAACTGGTCGTAAAGTAAACTTTTAAAGCTTTTTAAGGTGCCTTCTTCGAAGGTTTTAGACAGGATTAGACACAATTTTGGAAGAAAGAAGAAAGAAAGGATGGAGATTTATTGATAGAAGAAGTCTGTGGTGTTTTTCTTGGCTGGAAAACAAGATGGAATTGCAACATGCACAATCATGACAATACAATTGTACTGGTTACTGCAGAAAATAAAAAAGTTGATTTAACTTTTGAAGCAAGCCTAAAAAAGGTGGTGAATCTGCAAAAAAAAAATCAATTATGTCAAATTACAACCTTGGCATGTATTTTCACCTACATGTATAGTGTCAAATAACGCATGTACGACTGGTTTGAGATAAATGAACGTGTACACGTACAAATATTGCGAATTCAATTTAATTGGCCCAATTATGTACTATCAAAAAGCCTTCTAATTATAAAATTAGTAGTAGGTTTTTTTTTAAGTAGCTCGGTCTATATGCTCTTTAAACAATGCCTACACAATGTATTGTGCCATTAATCCTAGAGGCATAGGTCAATATTATAGTAGAATAATTGTTATGAGCCATAGGTGTAAACATTCAGTTCTGATTTCCTGGCTTTTGTGTCAAG
Source organism: Ophiothrix spiculata (assembly GCA_000969725.1). NCBI lineage: Eukaryota > Metazoa > Echinodermata > Ophiuroidea > Amphilepidida > Ophiotrichidae > Ophiothrix > Ophiothrix spiculata. Next base: position 14,341 of record JXSR01S004708.1, read on the forward strand.
GTTTAAGTTTTGTGCACAGCAAACATAGAATTGTATTTGTCATGATGGGAAACAATATTTCAGGGGCTTGTGTAGAATTTCAGGGAGAGTCTGCCCTCCCAAACTCATTTTCTAAATGAACCCATATAAGTCCAAATAGATTATCTTTAACACTTCACGACTGTAAGATGATTTTTGTAATTCCCCCCTGTTGACAGAATCAAGATTTTTCTAATTTTAGCTTTCAACGAAATTCTACTGTGACTATGTATATTTGACATAATTAATATGTGACGTTAAGGTCCGCATAGTATGTGACGTGCTATGGGCCATTGAACTTGAAGATGAGCATAGTTAAAAATTCCTGCCTGAGGTCAAATTTCTAATTTCATTAGAAATATTATTATATTACTTTTGATTTGAAGTGCGTTAAATCAGGTTCTGACATCCCAAACATAACATCAATGTGTATAAAAACCAACATAAAATCTTCTCTTCATCTAGTTTTACTTTAGTACAAAAACTTTAAACTCAATTTTCTCAGAACAATAGTTCCCAAAACAGCCAAATAGCTCCCTTCTGTTAAGTTATGTAAAATATTAATGCATATATGTAAATCTCTGAAAAAGCTTTCAAATCACTAGAAAGCATTTCCATGTCTTTATCCCAATCATAGTGTCACATTTGACCTTGTAGTTGACTTTGTTACACATTGTTAGATAATTTTCCTAGCATATAGTTGCAGAGGGGAGCTCATGATGTTGGGATGTTCTTGTAATGGCTGTTTAAATATAGCAACTATGTACTATAACAATTATCTAACAATGTCTAAAAAAGTCAACTACTATTAAAGTCAAATGTGACACTATGATTAGGATATTGACATGGAAATGCTATTTTGGTGATGTGAAAGCATTTTCAGAAATTTGTATGCATTTATATTTGATAAATATAATTAACAGAAGGGAGCTATTGGAGTTTAGGATGTTCTTATTCTAGCGTATTCAATTTCAATTTTGATTTTGTGACTCTTAAGGTATCTTTGATATGACGGGTCACATAAGACTTGGAAGTGAAATAAGAGAGTAGTTGTTTAGTATCCTACATTGTCTTCTGTATAAATGACACCTGTCTCCTCTTTTGTTTTGTATTTTTCATTACAGAGTGACTGTATGGCTGTTCTAATGTTTGGACAGGATAACGCAGTGTACCATGTATCATTTCATCAGAGACTATTGAATTTGCCTTTGAACTTCTTGTCGTTTCATTATATTCTACGAGCTCATATACCCAGTTATAAACTGTTGAACAGGACTTAGCATTGCTTCTAAGGCAAACGTTTTTCTAGGTGTAAATACAAAGACTATTTGCTGCCATATTGTTTTCTTTTCATATTTGTATTTTGTAATTGCCAAATTTCCCAGTACTTGGACTTAGAAGTAATCAAGAGATTTGACTTTTTGAGAGGCTAGTGACAGTGGTGAGAGGTTTGAGAAAGGTTGCCAGTAAGTTTTTACGATGGCTCAGCTCAAATATACCAAGATGGTTGCTTGTGGAACAGTCGCAGCTGTTGCTGGATTGAGTCTGGCTGGTATTTATATGTACAAGCGTCGCGGTAGCAAGAAAGCAGATCAGAAGAAATCGGCCGTTGCAAAAGCATTAGTGTCCGAGGACAAACAGAATAGAAGACTGAAAAATAATAGTGGTCCTGAAGCTTGCAATGACTGTAAAAAAGAAGAAATTAGTCCTAGTATAGTATCAGATGAAGTTAGTGAATTGGTTGATGTTCTTGAATCTGTAACCAGCAATGTATCAACTTCTCAGAACTGCAATACGGGAAACAGTGCAAGCAATAGCCAACCAATAGTTGAAGAGCCCTGTATTCAGGTTGCCACGACAACACAAGAAACAGCCCCTCCCCCTTCTAGACAACCAATAGTGGAAGAGCCTTTTATTCAAGCAAGTACAACATCTCTAGAATCAGCTCCTCCACTAGATCCTAGACCAGATATAATAACTGAAGATCCTTGCATTGTAGCTTCTAGTGTCTCTAACACAGAAACAACACCACCATCATTGATTGGAGGCCAGGGCGATGGACAGCTGGTTGTGGAAGAGACTTGTATGCAAACTTCAACACCAGTGCTGCAGAATGGATGTGGAGATGCTCCAAAAGGGACCAATGAGGTTTCAGCAGAGAGTCCATTTCAAGTAGATGGTCAGCAACCGCTGAATTTTGATTGGGCGAGCACTGTAGAGGCTGCTGAAAAGGGGACAACTGCTGCATCGCTAGCATCGCCGACTTGCAGTACACACAATGGGTAAGAACAGGACAACTTTGTTCATGAATATTAATGATATTATTTACTAGGTATCTGTCCTTGACTTTTACGCTTTTCCAAAAGATACTGGTCCTTGACTTGGTTAACTGGCCAGTTATTACTTCTCAATTTTCAAGAGCTCTTGGTTGAATAAATCACTACCGTTATATTGAAAATTTAAAAAAACCCATATATATCACAAAGTTTTAAATTTAAGTGGGCCTGCATGGGCACAGTATCTTTTCATAGGTCTTGGTTTATTAGATGTTGATGCTGACAACCCTTCCCAAATGTTCCAAGTTACCCATCTGTACCAATTTTCCTAATTTATTAGGAATTCCTAATATTTGGTCATTTTTGACCACTTTTCCTAATTTTTTTTTAAAAATCAGAATTTCAATTTTTGTTTATTTTAAAGTGATGAAAGTTGCATAAAAATTGTTAAAGGGGTCAAAATGTGCTTGAAAAGTGAGATTTTAACACTTAAATCAGCCTGGCAATGAAGAAAATAACCCCCCCCACCAAAAAAAAAAAAAAAGAAAAAAAAGTATGGAAATGACAACAAAGATGGCCCTTATATTTGAATTGGCATCGTGGCATTTTCTTACAGCAGTTTGACCCTTGCAAACAATAAATACCTGAAAATACCTGATCTACAGACCTTAATGGTTTCCTAAATTTCCAAAGAGCGTTTAATTTGGCCTTTTGTATGAATGATTTCATTTAAGATGAATCTGAAAATAAAATGAACATGATGGCAAATAAGTACCTCATATCCATGATAATAGGTAATGTAATTGCCACAACATCCAGAAGAGCTCATCAAACTTGATTGCAAATCCAGATGCTTGTTTCATGAACAATATAAAAGATGATATGTCATGATTATTTGAATAGATTGCCATAACCTTTAGGCTTTATAAAAGGTTATCGGCTTCTTCATGCCATACTTCCTGGCAGACATCCAAAATGGACAGCAGTCAGGTCTTACCATGCTTACAGCAATCTCATTGATGTGGTGTTACTTATATTGACCTAGATTGGGTTTTTGATCACAGGTTTTACAGAAATATAGAGAAAACATATGATATTTATTTTTGTTTAAATCTTCCAGTATTTCACCACTGACTAAATACCAAGCGAATCATAAAATGGTGGTGAAAATATAGAAAAATATGGTATCAAAATCATGAATTTGGTTGTGGAAAATGTGGGGTCAAAAAGCAAAAAAAAATAAAGATATTGGAATACTCACCTTTAATATTGGCATACGGTACAGCAGAATATCTTGGTCAATTTAAACATGTGAAAAAAATGAAATAAATTGAAAAAAGTGTGTGAACTTCATATTCTATTCAATACATACATGTATGTTTGATCAATATGTTAGCCAATAAAACAAGCCATGTGATTAATGAAGAGGAACGTTTTAAACCATATAATGAATTGTTAATAATGATGTGGTTTTATGGTAGTTTAATTCAAGTTGTCAAGAATCAAGTGTTGAAAATCATGTACCATGAAAGAGAACCCAAAAATTCCTTTAATTTCAGTTGTGACACCAGGGTGATTCATAAATATAATATTTGGATTTTTCCATGGACCACCCACTCCTGTTCCCAAGCAGGTCCCAAGACCTTTATACAAAATTTGAAGATTTTACATGTTCATTCTGCCCCTTTTCAATGAAATTTACTTTTGAACATATTCCTTCCAACTTGCAGATCAGTGGCTGGATCAGATTTAGGTTCTGAAGCAAACAGTGAAGGGTCGTCCTTTGATAGCGGGCGTGGTTCCGGAGCTGGATCTACCACTAGTAATCCACCAATTCCAAGCGATCCGGATGAACCACTCAAATTCATGCTGGAATTCCCCTCTAGACTATGTGGTAAACTGATAGGGAAGATGGTAAGTTCTAAGGAGGTAATGTAGAAACAGTAGCATATATGTGAAGCTGAGGAAGGGCAAGATGCACCAGTGGCGTAGCCAGACTTTTTGGTCGGGGGGGGGGCAAAGACATTACTTCCCAATTTTCCGCCCGGCATGTGCACATTTCTTCCCAATCTTTCCCGGCAAAAAATCTATTTTCGTACACTCAAAATAAATTCAAGTCGATTTTAGAAACTGGTACCGGTATGCAAAAAAACAAACAAGGTTTTAAGCGATTTTTGCACATCTTTTGACATGATTTTCTGTTTTTCCCCATATTTCCTGTCTAGCAGTCTTGCAGCTGCTCTCTCATTTTTATTTTCCTTCCCGATTTCCCGCTTGATTTTTGTCAGAGGGGGGGTGCCCTATGCTGGCTACGCCACTGCCCTGCACCAACTCGGGATGCCAAATCATGCTACCAAATGCAGTGGTGGCATCAAGAGTGGAGTAATTTATGTGTCCCAGTATTACATTATTTAGCTAAAATATCCAAATTTATCGCAAAAAATGTTGCCCTCTTCGCACACATAGAAAATTTAAGCAAATTTCAGCTAAAATTATCTAAATTTACCCTGCAAAATCTTGGCTTGTCCTTCAGTCCCTCCTGTTTTGTCACATTGCACGACTACCACTGTTTTAGTACTCAACTAGTTGGTATCAAATAGTCACGACTTCGACTATCTTGGCGACTATTGTTGAAGGTTGATAGGCACTGGAAAATGTCCCAAAGATGAACTTATCATCCAGTTTTGACCAAAATTTTGACACCTTTTGAAGATAACTAAAGTTTTTAAAACTATGCACAGTTGAATGAAATCTCTACATGTAGCTTCTGAAGGAAAAATGTGTGGTTTGTAGCAAAAATGAATTAGTCGACTAGTGGTCATTGAAAGTTGATAGTCACGACTATCACATATAGTCTTCGACTTCGATTATCGGTGACTTAGTCCTGCAATGTGACTGTTTTGTTGTATCATTTTTGCCCTTCTAATTTAGGGGCACCTGTTTCACTTCTCTTTGCTTACGTTATTGCATGTCTTGAAATTCGGTTCCTGCTGTTTTATCTTATACTTAAGTTATAAAACATTTTGAGTACACTTATTTAGGACACTTGGGTATTGGGTTTGAAGAAGACATGTTTTGGGTAAATTTTCTAGTCTTGCGGAAGGACTCGGCATTTAGACATGGGGGCTTGGACACAGAACCAATTGATTTAAAATTCTTATGTTATTTTGGATTCTGTCCATGCATGCCATGGTTGATTGATGTTCTGACCGTTCTGTCCATATAATAAAAAACATACGATATACTCATTTTCATTATTAAAATGTTAATTCTTTATCTATAGGGCAGAAATATCAAGCAGCTGAAAGACAAGACCAAGGCCAGTGTACTTCTGAAGGAGCATCCATACCTAGAAGAAACTCATCTAGTTATAATTGAAGGTAAGGATCTATGGTAAATTTTAAGGTAGTTGAGGGGCAAGGCAATTTTCAAAGGGCAAATGAAAAATGCCTTCTATTTTAAGCATTTTGCAAGGGCAACTTCAGCTAATCAGAAAGGGCATCAAGGCACCTTGTCATTGTAAAAGGGCATCAAGGCAAGTACTAGTAAAATAAGGGAAATTTAAAAGAAATGAAGAAAGAGACCAACTTTATAAAATAATTAAAAAAAACGTTCGTTTAACCGTCATGACCGTATATGACTCGACTGTTGAATTTTTCACCTGTAATAAACTACGTTTCCTAGCGAACTTGTACACAATTTATGACTTACAAAAGTAACAGGTGGTCAAAATATTGTCTTCAAACCCCTTTTATTACATATATGAAGTCATATAATCAACACAACTTTGTTTCTCTGGCAAATATTTTACTGCCCTGCAACGTGAAATCTATGTACAGGGCGGCGCCATTGAACATCCAAATAGTCCACTGGATATCCCGCCTTTACATTGACGGCACCAGTTCTCGGAATGGAAACAAAATTAACCATGGCGACTTTAACTATAAATAGGACATATTTGTTCGCAATTTTGTGGAAATAAAATGGTGCATTAAAGCAAGGCGATTAATTAAACATTTTGGATTAAATTTGGGAATGTTTCCTATCAAAAAATATCATTCCTTTATTCTTTTTTTTTTTTTTTGCATGGAAAGGGCATTACAGCAACCATATAAAAGGGCACGGCAGTTGTGCCGTCGGTTGTTTTGTGTTTTTCTGGGCATCGCGGCAACAGTGTGGGGCAACGACGGCATTTGCCGTCGGTTAAAATTTACCTTGGTAAGGAGCCATTATTCAGTGAGAATGTCTTTGGCATTGGAGCACTATTAGGCCACAACTTTGTGCGGCCGGCTGCAACCTGGCCACAGCCTTAATTTTCTAAGATGGCAACCATAGGTTTGATTTTTCACTTCAAGATTATTCTAAAATATTCATTAAATGTTTTGAAATTATCAAGCCTACGGCCGCCATTTTGGAAAATAAAGGCTGTTGGCAGGTTGTGGCCGGCCGCACAAAGTTGTGGCCTAATTGTGCTCCAACGCCTTGTAAATTGAGCTATATGTTACCTTGCATCTTGTCTCTAAAATTACTTGTATTAAAACAGCAGTATCAATGTCATCTGGAGTTATTTTTAGTGAGCAATACAAATATGAAACATGTGTACTATTGCATTGCATTGAAGGAGCTTTGTGTGAACAGCCAAGTTGCAATATCATGCAATCTGGTAATTAAAGGAGTCTGCATCCCATAAACTCTGCCCTGCCAAATATGATAGTAAAAGTGTAATTTGTCTAGGTTTTTTTTTCTAGCTAAATGTTTTCTGAAACAAATTATCTTGAAATTGAAAGGCATCTGTCCGAGCGATACACATTTGCCTGGTTTGTAAGTGAAGTTGGTATAATTTAGTGTTTTTTACATGTAAAATATTTTTTTTTGCCTGGGTTTTTTGCAAGTATGAAACTAGATGCAGTGCTGATGGGGATATTATTTGTATTCTCTGATATGAAAGACTGAAAAATTAACCATGCATGATGCTTGGTACTATCATATATACAGTCCATTTGGATTATTAATGTTGATATCAGCTGTACATATTTATTTAGTTCTAATGACAAAAACCACCACAAACCACAAGAAAACTGAAACCTGATAAAAATCTGAAGTTTCGGGTCATCTCAAGTGTATGGAATAATGTAGACAGAATTTGATATCAATTAACAAATTCTAACTTGAAACATTATTCTAGAAATGGTGATCATTTCTTTTGTGTGGAAGTTTATGGTAAAGTTAAAAATAGTGACACATCAATGCCACAAATAAAAATTGTATGTATGTACTTGCAACAATGTTACCATGATTACTGCTAGTAAGACATTTTTGATCCTTATGGCTTAATCTAGTAAAAGTAGGTCACCTACAATGGAAACCAGGTCTGAAGAATTGTTTTGTGTGCTTGAACTTTTGACTTGGTAGCTAGGAGATCTTCATTAGTGGCTAAATGGATTCATTGACATGAATCATTACAGCTGTTGTACGATCTTAACATTGAACAATTAGTCATATACGGAACTAAGCAAACGTCACAGCCTCTTGACCCTTAAAATGGCGGATATCACTTTGCAACACGTGAAGACTACTTATTAGTCAGAAATCTAAACAATTTGTTTGCCAGCAGGGTAAATTTTAAGGATTCTGAAGGGCACCCCATTTCAAGGCAATTTTGAAAGGGCACACTGTTTTAGAAGGCAATAACATGTTAAAGAATAGCATTAGGCATGCCTTCGGTGCCTTGGGTTAAAATTTACCTTGCTTTGCATATCATTTGGGATTTACTAACTGTATTCATTTAACTTCCTGACATTAAATTGTTTCAAAATATAGCAAGAACTATAAGTCTAAAAAATCACAATTTATCAGATCAAACACAGCACATAGAGAGAGGAAAGTTTCTTTTGTTTACATTTGTAATTGTAATACAATACTATGGTAATGACCGCTACAAAAGACAGCCGTTACTGGTGCATGCAACGTAAAGGTGCTTCAGTCTGGTTAAGATATTATTCACCTGGATGTATACGTAGGTGGCTTTATAATTCAAGAACAGCTGATCCTGCTGAAGAATTATTTTGTAATATCTATTGGGCTGAATACACTTGTGTTATGACATTTTGGCCACTTGTTTAATAAAACTATTCCAACAGTAACCAGTCATTTATTATTTCATTGAGTTTATTAACCCTAACAATACAAAACAACAAAATATCACAATCCGCAAAGTGATAAATATTGCCCTAGCTCAAATACGATGGGATTGGGGTGCGAGAGGTCCCTTGTTCGAATCCAGGCAGATCCTGCCATATTCTTTGAAGATTTGCGAGGATATAGTTTTTAAACAGAAAATGGACATGGGGGTTAAGGTTATGGAAGCCTACCTGAAAATTGCTCAAGGTGTTTGGTCCACGCGCCGTCCACGCAAACCAGTACGCGCTAGTTTCCGAGTTGGTAAGTGACGCAATACGCATGCGCATATACTCTGAGTAGTGTTTTGAAGCTAAAAATTGCCATATTTCAATATTTTTCTGGAAAATTAAGTCCGTGACCCCCAATTTT
>JXSR01S004709.1:0-18966 GCA_000969725.1 Ophiothrix spiculata
ACTGTACTTGTTTACATGCATCACACAATAGAATACTTGGAAAGTCCAACACACCACACACATGATTGACAGCTAAACAAAAGACCTATTATGTCTCAAGTAGCTCAACTTCCTATCAGCCCATTGTGTTGTATTAAAATCATCTTGTGCATAACAGATTGGCCACTCACATATTATGTCTGACTTATGGTACTGCTTTACTCAAAACTTTATATTAATAATAAATTACATTTTCAGGGGCCTGTAACAAGTAACAGTCAAATAAAGTCTAATAAATAAATAAAATAATTAAAGTCAACTCCCTTTTGGGGGAAAGCAAATTAAGAGTGATATCTATAGGCCCAATTTATGGAGCTCCTGTTCCTTCTCATGGATATTAATGATACAATTGTAAGCTGGTTTTAAGTAGAGTTTTAATATATTACATATTTCATATTTTTATCATTAAAGGCGTAGGTTCCTGTCTTAGCATGTGTGTAATTTACTTTTAACTGATTGACCTTGTCCTTGCATGTTGTGAAATTTAAACCTCGGCTTGCTTCTTGTTTTACCTTGAGAGGCCAAAGAAAGTATGCAACCCTGGAGATGAGGCTGTAGGAAAATACAAAAGAAATAGAAAATAGGTATACCAATGATTCTACATTTTATGCTATATCTCGGAAAGTATAAAGAATTTGGAGACTGAAATTTTGGATTTACGATCAGAAAATACAGGCTTTGATATGGCATCCAAAAATATACCACTTCCGGTTGAGCCCAAGGGGGTGAGACTATGATCGGAACCCACACCTTTAAATTGTACTGAATCCAAAGTAGATAGCGGAATTGTGAGGAAGCAATAGTGAAGAGCGTGCTGTTGCTCTCAAGATCCCCTGATCTCACTCTTAGGTCCAATTTGTAAAGAGCCTTGCTACATGTAGCCATAAATGTACAAATACGATTATTTCACAAAATTTGGCAGCTGCCTCTTATATTTAATAACCTATGTTAGTGGATAGTGGTTTAGACTCATAATCATTGATTACTTATGATGGGTGTTCGAACCTAACACAGGATGCTTTCTTGAAATAAAAATCTTTCGTCATTGTAAAAATGACAAACACATTTTTTAAAATTGATCACATTAGAAGAAAAATCATGCTAATATAAGTTGAGAAATTTGTGTCATTTGATAAGAAGTGGAACAGCCTCCAGCCTATGCAACACATCACTTACCAGTATATCTGGTTTGAAGAAATCCCATTTTCTAGAACTAATCTCTCCAAGCTCACCTAGACCACCGGAGACTTCATGAAGGGTCAATGGTTTATCTGCCTATAAATTGTTTGCCATTTACCATCATGCATCGTGATGAAGTTCAGTACAGCACATCTTCATAAACTTATTTTTGTGAACAAGTCTCCAAGCAATTTACATCTCCAAGAATTCATAAAAAAATATAAGGGTTAAAGGTGTAGGTTCCTATTTTAGGATGTGTACAATTTACTTTTAACTGATTGACCTTGACCTCTGAAATGCATTGTGCAAGGTTTCAAACTTAGCTTGTGTCTTGTTTTCTCTTGAGAGGTAAAAGAAAGTATGCAACCCTGGGGATGAGGCTATTATGTAAATACAAAAGAAATGGAAAATAGGTATACCAATAAATTTTACATTTTGTGCGTTATCTCCAAAACTATAAAGACTTTTGAGGTGAAATTTTGGATTTATAATCAGAAAAATATGGGCTTTCATTTGGCATCAAAAAAAATACTACTTCCGGTTGAGCCCTGGGGGATGAGAATGTGATTGGACCCTACACCTTTAATGTTTATTGTAACATTTCTGATAGAAGAAATGAATTCCATCTCTCCATACATCTATCGTGTGCCTCGTCATGTGTATCTTGCTAATCGTCATTCTTTCATAACTTGATCTTTACAGGTCTGTCTTTACTGGTGGTGTTGGCTCACTATTAATAGCTGAATTTCACTGGAGCACATTATTCTACACATTTGGAGCAGCAAGCTTTATATGGGCTATTTGTCTAAGAACATTTAGTAAAAAATCACGCAGCAGATTAAAGGTTAAAAACAGTAGTGCCAATTTAGTACAAGATCAAAATCAACAAACAGGGAAAGAAGAATTAGCTGCGCAACAAAATAAGGAAAAGAGTTTTCCTATTTGTCAACTCTGTGATAAAGCTCCATTTTGGTAGGTCAACCTTTTCTCATATCCACAGAGTGTATCAAAAAGAAGTTTACAGTGATTAAAGAGCCTCCATTTTAAAAAGTATGATAACTTCTCTAAATTTGTTTTTAATTATAAGTAAAATAGACCATTATCTTTCCATAAACAGAAAAAATTACAGATGTGCGACAACCAGAACGAAAATTACGGTCAACTTTGTAAATTGTAAATAAAAGCAGTTGGGCAAAGTCAATAAAAATAATGACGGATCCTTCTGTTTTTCCGTTTTTACAAAGACTAGAGAAATTAACATTATCTGAATCTGTTAACAAAGTGCGACACTTTTTGGCAATTAGTTTTAAACATTGATCAAAAGATGTCGACCAATTCGTAAATATCTTTGGCTTAAAACTAACCCTTATGGAAGAGACCTTAGGACATCAAACCAAGTGATATTGGAAAACCATTACTGGTGCCACGACAGAGTATCTAGGGAAGTATGTGCGGACAGTGAAATAGCCTTGTAAATGAAGTGATAAAAATGGCAGATAATGGTCAAATATCCAAAGTTTATTCAAACTGTAATTACAAGTCAAAAATGGATAGGATTTAGCCTCCAAACGTCTGAAGTTATTTGTTTCGTCTTATTAGATCTTATTTTTAGCTAAAAGATGTTACCTTCTGTCAAAATTGCAAGTGTGGAACCAGGCAATCTTTGCACAGCTGATTTTATTTACAATTTACAAAATTGACCATAATTTTCGTTTCGGTTGTCGTACGACGGTTACTTTTGCTGTTATGGAAAGATAATGGTCTCTTTACTTAAAATTAAAAGCAAATTTAGTGAATGTATCATACTTTTTGAAATATGGTCACTTTAATCACTGTAAACTTCTTTTTTATACACCCTGTATATCTTCTTTATATCCTAATAGTTAAAAAGCTATGTTATATAGATAGTGATCAATCCGTCATATGATTGCTTATTGAATTCTATTGCATTTTTGAAGTGAAAGGGTGTCATTTTTTCATTAACAGCACCATAAAAGTCCATGTCTGTAACAAATCCAACATTTATAAGTGAAAAGCCATACCGTATACACCGTTCACCTTTTAACCCGAGTGTGGATATGGTACCACTTTCGTTCATTGGCTGAAAATATGAGTTTCACAGTCCTGACAAAAGTGATAGGGCTTTTTTTCTGTACCTTTTCCCTTACAAAGTGCATCAGATTTAAGTAAACAATTACTATCAGCAATATGGCTATGTTAATTGTTATACATTCGTGGTACGCAGATATTCATCAATCGATGTCTGCCAGTGCAGAATCGTACATGCACTACTGGTGGTACACTTGTTTTTCGTTCGGGATGTTCAATGCAGATTTTATGATTTCAACTCTACATCTTTAAAAATGTGATTTTGCGACCTTCACTATACCTCAAAATACCCAATCTTTGCCTTTTAATGTTCCATATTTGTTTATACACGCCTTTTTTGTGTGTATATTGTGGTTGTTATCAGATGGAGTGCGGTTATAAATCACTGTCGGACGGGAATTATGAATGTTTTCATGAACACTTTCATCCAAAACTTTAACCAACTTTCAAAATTTGCATTGTTATGCAACACAATTCATGCAAAGATAGCAAAATTTGTGAAATTAAAAAGGTTGTGAATAATTTTGAGTGTATATATTAAGACAGTGAAACCTTGTTAATACATTGTACAAGCTCTGAACAAAAACTTTGTTAATACAAGGTGATTTTTTGGTCCCAAGAATCACTTTGTATGTTAAATAGGTTGGATAATACAAGCTAAATTTATATGCCCCCTCCCCCCCCCCCCATATCATGCACTAATTATAGGTTAATAAATGCGCATTTTATACGCGAGTGAAATGAGACAAAATCAATGCACGCGCGGTCAATTCACGAGGCCCGTAGGGGCCGAGTGCATTGGACAGCAATCAAAATAAAAAACAAGTGCATTGATTTTGTCTCATTTTACGAGCATTATGGAATGCAAATTTATTAATCTAATTCATACACGACAGAAAAATAATATTGCATCTTTTGTGAAAAGAAATAAGGCCTTTAATATGACAATCAAAATCAAAAACTTCTCTAAACTAAATAAATAATCACCCGACAAAAACAATGAAATATTCAAACGCACTAAACGCCCGCCACGCAAACCGAACGCAACAAGCGCAGTGCATTGTGAAAATCCACTGCACTCCGCGTACTTTAAATTCTTACATTCTGATTGGCTAGGTGACATGTGCAGCACACGCGGAGTGTATAAATGAGTTCCACTGAATTTTCAAACATGTATATTTTTTTTCATTTTCAGGGGGCTGTTCATAGCATATGTGTGCAATGGCTATTACAATCTAACACTTCTCAACTGGCTTCCTACATTCTTCACTGAAGTTTATCCAGGACATAGGGTAAGAACTGAAGTACAAGCGGCCACATTCTTTCAAAAAATAGGTTTTTGTATATAATAGCACAAACCACTGTGAGAAATACTAGATACTTTTGTTTGTGAATAGGTTTTGGTACATTTTATCCATTGATCTTTAATTTTGACCAGATGAAGGTTATATCTTTTAACCTTTTCCTGTCGTAGGGCGTCTGAGCGACGCCATAAATTACTGCCAGCTCAGGCATAGGGCGTCTGAGCTACGCCCTAACTAACACTGAAGTATAACTATTTTCACTACAAGAAATATGAAGATGTTAAAAATGTTCATGGAGGTACCTGTCCAACTATAAATATATTTGACCATCCCTATACCTATTTTTGGCACATTTATGTAAGCAATGTATTATTGTTTATAAAAAAGCACGGGTCCAATTTTACTTACGTTGGGTGCTTTTTGAGCATATTTCCCCCATATTCACCCCAAAGGCAAATTTGGTGCTTTTATCTGTGATGGATAAATGCTATGGTAAGACACCTGCTATCTTGATTGTCACTGATGAGTAATATTGCACCTTGTGCATTTTTCTTTTACACATGCGGTACTTGGGAGTCTCTTCAAAATGCAAATTCTATGTTTGTGTTTCAACGCAAGTTATAATAGCTGAAAATGCAGACATGGTATGTTGTTTTAGGCAATAAGTCCAGATTTATGCTCTTCTGGCATTTGTTAGCATTGTTTGAAACAATCCTAGGAACAATAACCGCGAGTGTGCATCCAGGTATTTGTTTAGAACTTGTACCTATATCCTAATTGTCAGGATGAAAACAAATGCTCATTCCAATGTAACTCTATGGAGAAAGTACCGTTTCTGAGTATTTTGATTAAGTTTACAAGTTTTCAAAATATTACAATACCAAAATTATGTGAGGGGTGTGGTATTCAAACCACAACATGATGACATACATTGTACAGCTTATCATTTCACAGATTTCCTTCTCGCTAAATAAATATTTAATTGTGATGGGAATGATGATAATCTGCATCCAAACATAACTTGACTGCATGCACAACAACAAAATGACATTCAGTACTGATTCCCCTTTATTTGCATTGAAAGAATTGCAACAGACTCTAAAATCATCAATAAAGAAAGTTGTTTTATGATTTTGATTTGATTTCTTGTTTTTCACAGGGCTGGATATTCAATGTGGTTCCATGGTTGGTACAGATACCTACCACTATATTTTCAGGTCTGATTGCAGGGAAGCTTGTATCAGACTGGGGTTATGAAACTGGTGTAGCTAGGAAAATGGTTTTTGTAAGTATGTTTTTAACTTTTATATATTTTGCTCTGGTAAATTAGTACAATGTACTTGTATGCATTATAATTATGGTAATATTTGTTTAACAAGAGTTTCACTGAATATGGTATATGTATAAATTATAATTAAGCATGAACTCAAAAGTCAATAACTTTTGATTAACTCGTGCAGTGAAACATTTGTATAATATATTAACATATTCGTTTGTATAAGATGTTATCATATTCGTTTGTATAATATATTATAACATTCGTTATTATCATATTCGTTTGTATAATATATTATCATATTCGTTTGTATAATATATTATCATATTCGTTTGTATAATATATTATCATATTCGTTTGTATAATATATTATCATATTTGTTGTTGTTGTTACGTTTCGAAAGCTCTCAAAGGTGAGCAACTATTTAGCTTTGAGTACACAACTGCCATTATTTTGCAGAGTCACACATACTGATTGGCAAGTTTGTTTACACTCTTTGCCAGATCGTTTGTTAGTAAATGTTTACAAACAATAATGTTCCAATATTTCAATTAAAGTGGCAGACTATTCAGTAACATTTATTGCATTAATTCGCAAAATGTTTCAAAAGTCAGTAAAAGCTGTAGAAACCTATGGAAAAAATGTATGTTCACGTCGAATTTTCCAGTTTCAACTGACCTTTCTTTACCATTATTTTTTTCAGACGATATGTGCCTTTGGTATGGTAGCATCACTAGTGTTAGTTAGTTTTACATCAAATTTCAACATAGCCTTATTTTTAATGGTGAATGCCGTTGGCTGGTGCTCATTCACAACTGGTGCTTTACCTGTAAATATTCAAGACATTGCACCCAACCAAGCAGGGGCCGTCTATGGTAAGTTAAATACACATCTCTCACCAGGGTTGTAATTTTACATCCATTATACAAGAGGGTATCAAAAAGTTTTAAACTTTACCCAGAAGGAATGGAGCTATATCACTGAAATTTGGTCAGAATAGTCACTCCTCTTTATGTACATTATGGTGCAGAAATGGTCACATTAGTAGTTTTATTTTCTTTACAAATAGTGATTGATATCATCTACCTACCCGCTTATCACATAAGCTACAATGAGGAAATTGATACATGCTGCGTAATTAAGTCTCTGCATTTGAAGGGTTACAGCTAGGCCCAGTAAATTTTAATGACACAATCAAAGTTTAGTTGTTTGATACCATAGTAAAAGGTAGGGTTTTCTCTTTCCATTTATACCAAAATTATGGAAATTGGTCTATTTATGATGTCACAATGATGTAATAAAACATGGCTGACCTGAAAATATTGATTTTCATTGAAATATATAAAACCAGTTTTTTTTAATAGAGAGGACTCCTACGATAACGGTCTGTGGACAGTCAGTAAAAAGTTGGAGAAATGTATTGCTTTGTACATTGACTATGCAAAGATGCCTTGAGCATCTCATATTAAAATATGGCTCTATATCTTCTGGGTAAAGTTTGAAACTTTTTGATACCCCCTTGTATGGTAAAGGGTCGCTTCAAAACTCAACCAGTGGTTGACCGCTCAAAACCGCCGTTCTGGCCGTGTGCTTTTGTTCAGCCACCAGTTGAGTTATGAAGCGGTCCCTAATATATGCAATGCTCATAGACTGTGGTTTCTACTTTGAATGGTCCAAGGGTCCATGACCCCTTACTTTGTACATCTTATTTTTGAATTGAAACTTTACAGGTGTTCTAAATATATAAAATGTTATATATCAAACATGAAGATAGTGAATTTGCAAAATGTCAGTTTTCAGAATTGCAACCTTTGCATATATTTCACTTTTAGTACAAAATAAAATGTGTCACATTTACAGCTGGTTCCAGGCCTTGTATTTTGAAAATACCTGGTGTGCTACAAATAGCACTTCTCAAGTTCTTCAGGGGTGCTGTATGTGTGCATTTCATATCTAATGGTGTATAATTTTACCAGATTTAGGTGTGCTGAAAATCACACTCCTCAAGATCATTTTAGGTGTGTGATTGTGTGCTATTGCTCTCGCACACCTCAAAATACAAGGCCTGTGTTTCGAGAAGAATGCACACATTTGTCAGACAACTTCCTGGGTTTTTCCTTCTCATATTATATGTGTTCCATGTTGGGTTTATCTTGTGGCATATGATACACAAGCCCCCAGTAGTTGTACATCCAGTTTATTATATTAAATTTCATTGCTCCGAATCACCCATTGTTTATATCTCTTAGTGTTTTACACAGTTGTGCTATTCATGATGTGCCACATGACTCAGAGTATGTAGGCCTCTTACCAATAGGCTATTCCCTCATGGAGTGTGCCTTTCATTGTTTCCAAATATAATGCACCAATCAGACAATGAACCTTGATTTAATTCTTTGTGATCATATCAGTGGTCTTGTGTATGGCAAATGTTTACTATGACCTGAACATGTTCATTCTTGTTGCTGGCAGGTCACAGGAAACATCTACCATATACAGGGCCACTGAGCAGAACAAAGTTTATTGTTTTGTGTGGTGTGGTAAAATTGAAAAAAAAAAAATGGAATGGCACACTCCACAAGGGATTAGCCTATGGATATGGGTCCTAATAGTCTCACAACAAGTGATGTTTACCAAAAATATTAACTTTCTCAAAATGCACAGTGTAATACACCACTTCTTTTTTCCTTATCTCAACCAAACAGTTTGGCATCCAACTTCAACAAAGCTTTGTTTAATTTAATGTAAATGCCAAGTTATTTTCTGCCATTTCTTTATTTCAGGTATTGTTAATACAGTTGCTGCTCTTCAAGGTTTCATTGGCTCTTACATCACAGGGTATGTCTTGCACATCACAGAGAGCTGGGCTACGGTGTTCTACTCAACGTCTAGCATCTTAGCTGTCGGATGGATAACTTTTGTCATTTTTGGTTCAGGAAAACCTGTTTTATGATAAAAGTTGAACTCTTAGCTCGTAATTTATACATTGCATAAGTAGGTGTACATTTGATGAATTACTGTTATCAATCGGTCAACCTGCTGGTCCTGCAGTGGTCACTGTGTGTTGTCGACTAGCTAGAGTCAGCTGCTGTACTTGAACGCTTAATTTGTTATTGCAACCATAAAGGGAAGTAATTGAATTAGTTTAGGGTTAGGATTAGGGTTTAGGGTTTAAGGTATAGAATAAGGGCTTGAGCTTAGAATTAGGTTTAGGGTTATGATTAGGGTTATTACATAGAATTGGAATGTATCTCATTATGGTTGCAGAAAACAAATACACTGCCTGTACAACTGACTGGATCCATTGCCTAGTATGCTTATTCAGGAAAACAGGCAAATATCTACCTATAGATAGCAAAGTTAGTTGGCCCAGGGCCAGTGTTGGCCAATGTTGACCCAACTAAATTTGGGGAGGGTATGATGCCATATTCCATAAGGGTATCAAGCAGAATAGAATATCGCACAAGGCATTAGGTATTTCCCTTATTGTGAACAAACAGGTGCAAATTTATTCTTTTAAATGTACATGGATTCTGTAATCTCTTGGTAAAATACGCTCATATGAATCTTTGCTTGTATGTCCTTACTGAGACTGGTTCATGAATGTTACGTTGTAAACAATACACACAGCAACCAAACCGTTGCATATGACATCAGATTTATGGATAACGAGACGCATAGTGTTTGTGTATGCATACAAATTCTAAGAACTATGAATGAGAGGCTTATCAAGGCATATTTGACCAATTAGAGAGAATTCATGTACACTAAAGATAATGGATCATGTACTCCCTTCACAGAAGTGTACTTGCCAGTATAAATAAGTTTTTGTCATATTTGTAATATTTTTGGAATAGACCACTTTTACATGTCCCATAATACACATTGGAAGTATCAGAAATATGGGTATTTTGCGCGATTGACCACATTTATGTTGTACGCAGTTGTGTCACCTGTGCACGATGTAAATATGTGATCGACCGCGCAAAAAATCTGTATTTATGGTACTTCCGGCTCAAATGGTAAAAATAAGTATATTTATATAGTATGTGACATGTTTTGGTGAATGGCAATTTTTTTGTTGGTTAAGCTTTGTAAAAGTGTAAATGTTCCCAATATGTTAGATATTTTCACACGTTTTCCACTAAATTGGTGAAAAAATGAAGCAACTGAAATAAAATTTCTTGCCCACAGAAATGCAGCCCATTGACCATAGTGTACTCAAACTCGTAACCTACTGATGCACTGTTCCACTACTAGACCATTATAACTTGCCACCTTATCTGCTGACTAAAAGTTCTTTTCACTTCAACATGTCTTATATCTTGATGTATTTGGTTTAAAGACAGTATGTGATGACAATTTGGTTCTACAAGGTTTGTTACTATTCTACAATATTTTATTTTTGTATATTTGAATTACATTTGTATTTGTAATTACTTTTTCATGTATTTTTTGATAATACTTCATTTGGTTTTTGAAGTCAAATCCTTATGTTGTCTGGAGAATTGACCAAAAAATGTATCAAAAGCATATTCAAAGTCATGGTCATAACCATAAAACCCTGACCCTACCTAGTTCAGTCTTGCACCATAAAAACAAGGGATTGTGAAATAACCCTCAAATGTCATATTTAATAACCCAAAATTTGTTAATTATTGTTTGTTTTAGGTCCGACTTCTTTAATGTGTTAAAGATTCTTTTCGTAGTTACCATTGTATTCATATTTTGAAAACCTTTGCAGGGGCATATTCAGGGAGAGCTAAGGGGGTGCACACGCCCTGGAATATATGTGAAACTAAAAGTTGCATAACAGTGAATGACAATGTAAAAATGGGTGTATCAAACAACTCCAAAGGAAAGGATTTCTGCAGTTGGCATGAATTGGTGTATGACACAGTCCAAGGCCAAGTTGCGGTTTGGATTTGCTTGATAGTTGTGGACAACTTTTGTACATTAGCAGCAACTGTAATAAGAATATTTCTACAAACCTAAACCATATGCATATAACCAAATCCTCCAGCTTAAGATATGTATATATTTTGGTGAAAAAGTATGTGTCTGTTATTTGCAAGGTGACAATCTATAGCTAATTGTGTGCATTTTTGTATCATTTTTTATTTTTATCTGATTGTATGTTATGAGTTCAACTAAACCCTAAGGGACATGGTGGACTCTTAATCAATGCATATAAATGTCATGGGTTTAAAACTTGTATGCAGCACATGCAAATTTTTTCTTACGCTGACATGGACAAGGAGCCATAAATCTTTAAAAAAAGCAGCTCCCGGTGCTTAAGATTTCCAGAGAACCAGGAACTGTTTTTTCAGGACCAGGAGCCAGAAATTTTCTGATTTTGATTTGGAAAACAAGAATTTATCAATAAGAGAAGAACATTTTTGTTTGTCTCCTGATGAATATGCATTGTTCTTAACATAATGCTTATGTTTTCTATCATTTTCTTCCCAAATCTTGACTCATACTAGATACAAAAATTGTTTACGTCAAGATCTGGGTGCTGAAATAGGGAAAAATATTGTCGCCTAGGTCTCAATTTTTCTTCCCCCCACTGGAAAATGTCTAGAACAATAGGGTAAAAATTGCCTGGCACCCGTTTAAGAAGAAGTTTGAGCACATGCATACTGCATATACTCTATAAACCTTGAGGTATGCAATAAAACAATAATATGACCATACGAGGAAGTAAATTAGTCTGTATTTCTCAAATCGCAACAACGTACCAAATCTTACTGAATATTCAAATGAACTAATGATAATGTTTGTCCATGTGGTAGCAACAAAATTTGCCCCAAATACCAAAATCATGAAGTGTTCATGTAAGAAAATTAGAAGTAAATTAGTCCGTATTTTTGGAATCATAAGGTTTGTCCAGAGGGTGTTTTAAGTACTTCCCACCATTCAATTCAAACTGCTATTTCCACAGCTTATAAACAACCCACTGAGTGAACAACTGTCATTGACTTATATGATAAAACTACTGATTGAAAACTTGCTATAGACAATTTATTATTTAGTCGGAGTGTGAATGAAAAAGACCTTCAAAAAGGGGATAATCACAGCTTGATATCAATGTAAACAGATCTCACTTCGACAGGGTTTTTCATTCCCAAAATACAGTTTGAAATAGAGCAAATTCAGCATGTTTACCACACAAATGAATGCAGTAGTGGAGTGACCTTGGTGAACATTCTATTGGGCTGACTGAAATGTTGCTGTGTGTTAAGAGCTTTAATCACCCTTTGAGGTTTGTCCATGTGGTAACAACAAAATTAGTCAAAAATAATACCAAAATCATGAAAGATTATGCATAAAGTATATTAATACGCAGTGATTTGATCTTAATCAATCCTAATCAATCATTACTAATCTCTTAAAAAAATTAAAACCACCAGTTCACAATATTGTAGAATACAAGAGATAATAGATATGCTATGGATCTTGTAACAGAGTCAGATTGCTTGTTGCATACCTCATGGTGTATAGTGTATAGTGTCCTTGAGAACCCCAATATGCTCCTATCCATTAAGGCGAAGTGTCAAATTGATGCGGTCATTCTTCAGGATTAGTTCCATGTCTTTCTCTGCAGCAATTTCACAAAAAAGCTCTGTATCATATGTTTGCTGCACCACATGATAGGGAACCCTGTAGTTTAAAAACAATATCAGTATTGCATGTATATGGTGCATAATATGTACATTTAGATCTATATTTGTATACACTTTCAATGAAAACTGTCTTATTTCTAAAACTTGCCAATATTTTAGTATCCATGGTTTACAGTGGAAACTCATTGTAGCAAAGGTGGACAGACATTTAAGCAGATCCCCTTGCCCTTATTTGCTTGTATCAGGGTTTAAAAATGAAGTACTGTACAAAAGAAGTTAATATAATTGTAAATAAAAGTACAACTTTATATTTATAATTATATGGAATTTTCTTGTGTCAGATTTTGTTATATGGGGTTTTATAATATAAAGCATAACAAATTTCATTTCGACAAATATTTTCATACCAAAAATACAATTTGATCTGGAAAGAGATTCAAAATCTCAACCACGCAAATGAATGCAGCAGTTGAGTGACAATATTAATGGTCAACATCATTGCTTTTCACATTCACCAAGTTGTAGTTCTAAGTTATGAGAAAACCCTAATAATCATTCTGTGCTTTTTAATGAGTGGCCACTTTTTGTAGGCCTATGTTGATGCATTGGACTAGGGCATATCTAAGTTATTCTTTTGAACTAAGTATATATCTTAAACCAAGGGTGGGGGAGTCAAGTATAATGCTGCAGGCATGACCACAGATTTCCAAAACGTCCACTAGAGTGTGAGTTTTTCTGAAACCAAAATATACCCTTTTTCACCATTTTCACACTAGAGCTTGAAAAAGTACCCTTAATACCCTAAACAGTGTCACCTGTTTCACACTTAAATCCTCAAAAACATCCCTAATTCACTCTTTTCTTCGTAACGCTATGCTTGCAACATTATTACTTGATTGCCCCCAGGATTGTTAATTGTCTTTAATGCTCAATTAAACTGCTATAGACAAATCATTTTCTCACATTTTGGAATGTTTTGTATCATTAGTACTAACTAGCAGGGGTCAAAATGTCATGGCACCGAGGAAAAAAAAGAGAAATTTAAAATGACAACTTGCCCCCCCCCCCATTTGTCTCAAAAATTAAAACTTTTTCTGGCCTAGTTTGTTTCTTTAACAGTTACTATGGCCAGGATCTATGATCCTATGAGAGCATTTTCCAGAATTATTTTCTGTGTTGCCATGGCAACCAGACAAACTTTTTCCTGCCATTTTCGTTCCTGGTGGCATACAAAAATCAGTGTAACTCAAAAACTAAAAATTTTAATCAAACATCCTCTCATAGGATCACAGTATGTGTTAAAAAACTTTGTCTAAAATGTCAGGTCAATAGGTTAAAGCGTTATTGAGATAAATGGGGGGGGGTAATTTTTAGAAAGAGGTTTGAGAAAATCAAATTTAAACGTTTAAATATATACAAAACCAGTGCCTTTCATTTGCGCAAAAAATCTAAATGAATTACTGCGCATTTGCGTAAAATTCCATGTCTAAAAGACACAGAAATCTCCTATAGCTTTACATGGAGAAAACAGCTTATGAATAATTAAGCAGGTTCAGCTCTATAGGAATTTTCTCCTATTTCTCTCTATCTAAAGTAAAAATATGGTGAAAGAGTCAAATTTTATTTTTTGACTTAAAAAGATCCGAATCATGCATTAAGAAATTGCCACTAAGCTAAGTGCATGACTAGGTTTGTTGGACTGGTTTTAGGATTTTGTTGAAACCCAAAGAATACTGCACGGTTTTGGGGCTCTCATCTTGTGATTTAACCTTTAAAGTTATAAAAACATGGTGAAATGTTTATGTTTGAACAAGTTTGTAAGTTACTCAAATAACATAATAGTTATATTGAAAAGATGAGGCTTTATAATAAAATGGTCAATGCAAAAATATAACGATGTATTCACCTTCCTGAATAATTTTTGCCTCTAAGATTCTATAAAAAGCAAGAACTTTTCAGAAACGTTTTGGGTTATTGGTTATATCAAATTGATGATGTTACTTGGGTTTATACATTCTTCTGGTCAGAAGTGGTTAGGAAATTATATGACTTTGTTTTAATCAAAGAACAGATGATTTCAAATAATTTAACTAGCCACTCTATATAGACTATTTGAAAATTTCCAGGAGTTATGATTCAAATTGGCTGAAATTTAAGACTAAAATGGAATAAATGTAACCACTTGCAGGTGGTCATGAGTTGAACTGGACCATAATCTCACAAAGTTTGAGATACTTCCTTAAATGTCTTATCTGTAATTTATCAGAAAAATCCTTGAACACATTATTTTCTAAAGTAGAAGACAACTGGACAATGGACACTCAAAGTTGATAAGAACAGACAATTTAAAATAATAACAAATAAAGAATTTAGTAGTATATATATGAAGAGTTTGTTTCCAAAAGCGCCTAAATCCACTTTTCATAGTTCTGAGAAAATCAGCAAAAACTTATTCGTTGTTATGGTAAAATCATTTTCAAGTTTTTACTGCATTTAATGTTAGGCATTAGCAGTAGCACTCTGACAAAACTGAAACCACTCACGGAAATCAAAGCTTTATAATATATTTTTATAGAGAGTTTTATTTTCACTATGAAGTGGATTTAGGCCCTTCTGGAAATAAACTATGGATTTAGGCCCTTTTGGAAACAAACACAGATTTTTGTGTACTGGTAAACTCTATGAAAGGAACTTTTGGGGAAAATGGCTTGGTTCCATGAAACTACTACTATAGTACTCCACTATGGCACCAATAACTCAATTTTAACCAAAAGTGGATTTAGGCCCTTTGGGAAACAAACTCTTCATATATACATGTACATTGTATGGTATGAGAAAAATATAAAGAGGATTTTTATAAATATCATATTGTGATATATATTGAAAATGTTTCACTGTAACATGTTAACATATCTTTTACTTCATGACAACGGATTTAAAGATATGTAATGACCAATACAACTTACGAGGTCTGTTTATTCAAAATTTAATTTTCAATATCATATATAAAAAATGACCACTCAAGAAGCCAAAGTTTCAAAGTTCAGGTGAATTGGTCGAACTGTTTTGATTTCATGGGAAATATTGTATTTCAGTTAATGTGTAAAATTAATTAAGGTTACCATAACTAGACACACATTTTCACATATCTTCAAAAACGGAACATAACTCAACTGTGAAATCATGAGAAAAATATGAGCAACATTTTGGTACCAAAATCTCAAAAGTTTGAAAAAAGTTCGAGGCAATAGGACCATGTATCTGTTCATCTTATGCAGGTTACAAACTGGCAAAAAACTTGAGGGCCATTCATATTCGGCAGTACATGTTTCATTGTGAACTGGCTACCATTCTAACAGGATAAGTAAACACTGAACTTCCAACATTACGCAATAGGTTTGAATTTGGCTTTTTATAGATTTAACACAGAAGAAAAAAGCAAAATCAAGTTGGAAAGTACTACAAAAATAGACATTTTCTCTGATACTGCTGCTCAAGCGTGTCAAAAATAATTTATTATGCTAAATTCCTATCAAATGGTTGGTATTAAAGAATATTTTGGTTCAGATGGCATTAGGTTATCATTTTTAAGAAGCTAATAGCCATTGAAAGGACTTGATTCCATGTTCAAGAAAATTATACATTTTGTTACGTTTTTTGGTCTTTCAGGTCTGAAGGAAGCAGAGCGAAATAACACATGTATCCTAAAGGAAAGATCAGTGCAAGCACCATTCGGAATCCCAATTGGAATGACTGGTTTTAACGAACCCAAACAAACCAAAAATAACTGATGAAAAATGAACAAGTGGGCATGTAGTCCCATTTTGAAACACTAAACAATTTTCTACGGTTACACTTACGGGATGCATATTTTCTTTGCTTGGGTTCAAAATAAAATCAATACACAGACTGACACAAAATAATAAAATAAAAAACGATGCAAACTTAGTTCATGGAATGGTCACTTTATTCGAGCTGTATGGTAATTTCATTTAACAGATTTCAGTTGATTTGAATTATTCCATATTTCACATTAAAGGGACTAGCCTAGATTCCACTTAGAATAAAAAACATGATGCTCTGGCTTATTCATACATAAGCAGATTTTTCAGTTATACGTTTGTTGTTAGTTACGTAAAAAGTATTTTCTAATCGGAAATTGTAAAGTTTTTCTATCCGTACATGAATGAGCACATGCTGTAATTCAAAAATGTCACAAACGTTACCAAAAAGTTACACCAAAATGTCCCAAACGTTACCAAACAAAACATTGCATTTAGAGAAATGCTGACGATAGAATTTCCTACCACTTTTATGAAATATTTGTAAATATGTTACCTATCATCTTTGAAAAACACAATAAAAAATCGTTAACATGTCAGGGAATTCTTACTTTGAAGTCATTGGAGCAACAACAAAAAAAAAAAATTCCGTGCGATGTCACAAACGTTACATCGTTACATGAACTTTATTCAGTATTTTGACAATTAATTTAATCTTTAAACACCTATATACATGTCTTGATCCCACCAGTGAGCATTATTACCAACAACAAACTTGTGGATTTAATGTTTGTTAAAAAATGTTTTATTAAAAGAGAAACAATTCATCAGAAATAACTTGTTTACCCATCACAGGTGTAGAAACAAGATCTGTTTAAATTTAGAAACTAGAAACACCGTTTTCAAAACAGTTTTTGCGCCGGCGTAAAAAATTAACGTTGGTAAAGGCTGTGTCACACATCACCGTACCGTGCGAATAACGTACTAATAACGTATACTATTTGGTAATCGATATACATGTATTTCAATGACAAACCAGTGTACGTTATTAGTTCGTTATTCCTACGTTTCGTGATGTGTGACAGAGCCTTAAAGAATAGAAATTGTCTCCAATATTCCTCAAAATCATGGAAAACTACTGGTAGGTTAAATTACTATAACATGTTCTATTGATTCATGTAGAAAAATATGTAGGTAGAAAATTAGTGGGAAGAATCTAGGCCAGTCCCTTTAATATACGATGACCTATACTCTATAAATCTTGAAGTATGCAACAAGCAGTCGATTAAATTTCACATATTAAAGCAATATGACCATACATGGGAGGTAAATTACTTTGTATTTTTGGAATCTTACCACGTAACAAATCTTACTGAATATTCAAATTGCAAAATAAATTATATTCAAGGTTTTTCTGTGTGGTAGCAACAAAATTAGTCAAACATAATTAATACAAGAATCATGAAAGATTCATGCATAGAATATATCGGTGATTTGGTCTTAATCAATCCTAAAACTACCAGTGCACAATGTTGTGGAATTGAGGGATACACTATATTGATCTCGTATTAAGGCTACAGTCCCTAAATGGGTGCCATTTTTGCCAACGGCATCTTTACTGCAACTTTTTACCTACTTACACATATCAGAATAATACAATTTTTGGCGTACATATGTAATAGAGTCTCTAGTTTATACATGAGACTTTAGTAGTGATTTCACGTCCATTATGAAGGTCAAAATTACGTCAATAAACTACTTCGAAAAATGTACACCTTTTTCGCCGAAACCTTAAAATTTTATGATGTTCGAACGATTCGCCTGTTTTCAAATTTTGACAGATTGTAGGCTTGATACTTTTTATTGAATTACAAATAATATTTTATAAATGTGTTGTGTTGATTTTGAATGATAATGTAACAAACCCGCGTTGTTTTGCCCGAAAAACCGGGCGTGAATTATGACTCTGAGTTCGCCCTGTTTGAGCTGTGAATAGCCTGATTTCAAGTATCTACATTATCTACATTTTGTCTGATATACGCATTCGCATAATTTACTTACAAATTGAGCATTCCAATGAGGCAAAAATTGCAATTTTTATGTAAACAAAAGAAAAATACGGCATTCTAATGTTTATGTTTTAGATTTTAGTTCACCATCTCAACGCTGCCTTGATAGCTCAGCGGTAGATCTCTCGCTTCGTAATGCATGACTAACCCCTGCCATAATCCATGGTTCGAGTCCCCGCAAAGGCAGTGGAAACTATTTATCTTTTCATGATTGAAAAATAGTTAGGATTCACACTTTCCTGAACATGTGGATTCCTCGTACGGTTACCCTTAACAGAGCCTGATTGCTTGTTGCATACTTCAAGCTTAATGCTTATACCATGTATACAGTAGACAACGAATTTAAAATTCCCTGCTATATAGTCAGGGGGCTTATGTAATCCCGTGGCCTTTCAATGATTAAAGCATTACACCTATTTGGGAACCTTAAGTGGAATCCAAATAACAAGAAACAATTTGCTGGAGATCACCGAGGGGTGGCAGATGGCGGCCATCTTGATTTTCAAAATGGCCGCCATTTTCAGCCAATTTTGATCTTTTTTAACCTGCCAGTCCCTTTAATATACGATGACCTATACTCT
>JXSR01S004709.1:21131-46996 GCA_000969725.1 Ophiothrix spiculata
ACATCTAAAAATGTTCGGAATGGCGGCAAATTATATCCAAAATGGTCGAAAAATATACAAAAATGGCCGGCATTTTCAGCCAAATTTCGGCTGAAAATGGCGGCCATTTTTGATATAATAGATCAAAATAGTAAATCTCTGGACAGGAATGTCCAAGTTTTCCTATCCAAATTGGATCAAATAAAAAGCATAATGAACATGATGAAGGAAAGAAGCTCTATTCTAAAATTAATAGTAATTTTTTAGAAAAGTGAATAACTGCCTGTTTATTTTGAGCTATGGCAGGGAATTACTCAAAAAAGATTGGACATTGATCCATTTTGTACGTTTACATCAGCATCATTTTTTGTATAATTTTTCAAAATTGTAAACATCATGCTCATTTTGCCGTGTCAGTATAGTGCCTCAGCCACAGAAATGATTTACATGAACTCGTCAACAAATATGTTTTCTTTAGATGAATCTATAAACACAAACATATTAAAGGTTAAAGGCATACAACCACCTCATCAGGTATACCTTTATCTGTCGTGTCTTAACAGTGTGCAAGTTGAGTTATATAAAACAACTGAAAGCTTAATTGTTCCAACCATTTCACTCGACTATCGGCTCGTGAAATGGAACGGCAATCAATCTTTCAATTCGAGATGGTATATTTTTACCATCACACTCATGAGCAGTTAATATTTGTCTATTAGTGAATAGTGCATGGAGCTCAGAAACAGGCAGTGTGAATAGTAAATCAACTTCAGATACGTAAACAAACGCTCTTTCGAAGGCATCATATTAATCTAGTATTGATAATCAGTATTATTAATGGGTGCAAGTTGAAAAACGCCCTCCAGGCGAAACAAAAATAGGCCTAATAGTTTGACACCATATTACATTAAATTGTAAAGGAAAACTATTAAATATCTTTATTCTGATCAATTTGCTTATTTCAATCTCAAGTTTAATTAAACGCAGAATTAAAAGATTGCATGTATTTTTATTAGGATTATAGTTGAAGTGGAACTCCAAATCAGACGGCAACTGCTGATTCAGAGTTTTCCATCAACCTCCGAACAATTATTATCAGAAAAAAATAGTTCGTCAATTTTATATCCTATACCCATTACTGATGGGAATGGCGAAACAAAATTAGTTTCTTTTTTACAAACCCTGCTTTGATTAAGATATTGCATGAGGAAATACGAGAGTTTTTATGTATGTACATTAAGTTTCAAATTCAAAAAAACAAAAACAAACCTGAGCTGAGAATGTACAAGTATCTATTTTATATACACACAATAAAATTTACGATATAGATTATTGCACTTTACATATTGCACGCACATACATTTTGTTTCTTTTCTTGGGACAGTATTAATTCCACGATCAATTACGGATATAGACAAATTTACTTAGCGTAACTTTTTAAAACGTATAGACTATTCTTATACTACTGGTAAATCCACAAAATCGGACGGGGAATCGGAACTCAGAACGAGAGCAAGTAGGGTGTTATCATACGTGGTCTCGTTCTGAGTTCCGATTCCCCGTCCGATTCTGCGGATTTACCTCATCAACGGCGGCAGTATGTCAATTTAATGGTCTATACCACCATGATGTTACTACTCATTCATAGGCAGAGACAGCCCTCCAGACTCTGTACTTGTCCGCATACTAGTATCAAATTCATGGACATTGCACACACAGCAACTGCCCCAACCATGGTGACTATGGAGCAATAAAACTCAGGAGTGCAAAGCCAGATGAATGCATGCGCATCTCCGTAAGCTGCTTTGCAGTATAGACTACTGTGGCTACAATGGCGTTGGATCCTGATGGTTTTACACCACCAATTATATATCGCCCATGACTGGATTCCGTGTTTATTTCACAAATCGAGGCCGTCTTTACCAGCTAATTCCTAAAATAAAAATGTGAAAAATCAGAAAACGTGATTTACTTGCTCATTTTTAATTTTCAATGTGTTGTTTAGATATCTGTGTTATCAGAAAGATAGAAAAGAAGCAAAAATCCCAATATTTTTGAAGATTAATGTGTCTTTATTTTTATCCTCAGGCCTCAATGGGCAAACTGGCAGCACTGATGGTTTCAGTGGAGGACGGGTTAGACTCCAATTCAAGACTGCTTACTGGAAAAACGAGCCGGACACCCCAGGTAAATTTGGCCATTTTGTAATGGTTTTTGACATTAATTTTGAGAAAAAAGACATTTCAGGAGATGGTACTGAAAAGAAATGTGTGAAAATGGTCAAATCGAAGGAATTTACATGTAAAAACATAGGAAAATTGGTGTTGTGAACCCTAATCTACAATATGTGTTAGCGGTCTACGTGGATGCGGATCTTAGATCTTGATCTCGAAGATGCCATGCATCTGGATCTGCGCTTCTGTAGTTTGCCCAAATGTGTGCTACTTCGGGATCAGAAAGTAGTTTTCCTGTCGTAGAGGAGTTCCGGTGTTACCTTTAAGAGAGCCAGAAAATAAATTACGGTATTACATTTGTTTGCAAAATGAAATATTCCAACTGTTAAATTTATACATTATCTCTGGAAAGGAAAAAGTTTGGTTTATTACTGTTCGGAGCAGGGTTTGTCTGAACACTCCAACAAAATATTTTTTTTAAAGTCAAGGACTAATATTATTATAAGCAAAATGCAGGCTCTGCAAAATGTTTCATTATGTGCATTGTTTTAGGCTTGTTGAATGAAACGTCCAAATAACAGACAGCAATTTTTTAATCTATAAAAAGTTCAAACTTTGTAAAAGTACGTCAAAATTAGCTGCTTCAATTAGTATACAATTTACTTCGGAACGGGTAATTTTGAATTGGGTCATCACCCACCCGACCCCATTTTGAAAAATATACATGGGAATTAAGTCAAAGTAATCTAGAGTCAATATAGGGTCACGAAGTGCTGTGACCTAAAACGACAAGGAATTTGTTATGATTGTATCAACATTTTCTAATTACAAAATTGAGAATATATGAAAAAAATGTGAAAAAAGAAGTCGTTGGGACATCTATGTCAGACACACCTGAGCCAGTATACTCACCTCCTGTGTTTTCCTTTCTAAACATGTTGATAATATGTTGCTCGATGTTTGCTCTTTGGCCTACGACCCACACCGGCACCAGATGGTTGCTGAACTTGGCTGGATTTCATAGGTTAGCTTAGGTTGTGGTTTCTGAAAACAAAAAATGAATTTGTGGATAATAAAGCTCATTTCCTTTCCAAATAGGCTAACAATTACCGTATTTTGAAGGCAACATAGGGGCATTCAACAACTTTTCTTCAAAGTATTTTGAAAGGAAAAACGTGATAACTGGAATATCATACACTGTAAACATTAACATATTTTTTCATAAAGTGGACGAAGTATTAGCCAGATTAGACAAAACAACCTGCCTCAATAGAATATCATGTTGTGAGTTTGTGTCATGTAGTGCAGAAAATGGATCCAAGTCAGTGTTCTTGCTAAGCCCGCATGGCGCGCTATATGCGCAGGAGCAGGAGAAATTGCCCGGGGGGGGGGGGGGGGGTCTTCAAAAAATTTTGTACGGGTATGTGCCTGCCGGACTCCGAAAAACTGACCATCTCTATACCTATTTTTGGCTCAAAAACCCATCCATCAGTATACCAATTTTAATGAAAAAGCACACAATTTTACTCAAATTGGGTGCTTTTTTTGCAAATTTTCCCAAAAGCACCCAATTTATGAAAATTGGGTGCTTTCATCTGGCATGGCATTGATATACTAAAATCCTGGAAAAATCACCCCAAAAGCCAGGCATATACGGTATACGTATACCTTGTCAATGTAAGTAACCCCCCCCCCCCCGGGGGGGGGGGGAATTGGCGCAACAGGTTTCTAAAAAATGTCTGAGGAAGAAGCTTTTTCATTCTTTTATAGCCAATCTTCGCCCTCAGTTCATGGTTTTGGTGTAATCACTTCTTCAAATTTGTCAAAATAGGCCGAATTGGCGCAAGCCCCAACACCTTTAATAAGAATACTGATTACTCTTGCTGGTCTGGATAAATCGCCGTCCCCATATACTCGGTTACATCTGCACCGACGGTAAAGGCAGTGAGATTAATAAATCAGACCAAGTAGATTCGTAGAGTCTTTATCAAATTTGACGTAACTATATAGTAAATCAAACGTCCAAATTACAGACAACAAAAAGCTCCTGAAAGCCATACATCTGTAGAAAGTTTAAACTGTTAATTCAGAATTACCTGCTTCAATTAGTACAATTTGCTTTTGAAATCGGGTCATCACTCACCCGACCCATTTGAAAAATGTATACGTTGGAAGTAGTCTATACAGTTAAAGACAGGGTCACGAAGTGCTATATCCTAAAACGGCAAGGAATTCATTAATTTATTATCTAGGTATGCCTGTCTCCAAATTGTCTAATTACAAAATTAAGAATATGTGAAAAATGGGAAAAAAGAAGTCGCTGGGACATCTATATACGTCAGACACACCTGAGCCAGCATACTCACTCATGTGTTTTCCTTTCTAAACATATTGATGTGTTGCTCGATGCTTGCTTTTTGGCCTACGACCCACACCGGATGGTAGATGAACTTGTGTGGATCTCATAGGTTGTTGTGAATTCTGAAAAGAAATTACACATTTGTTTTTAGTTTTGAATAATAAAGATGATTTTCTCCCATATATATAGGCTTACCATTACTGTATTTTGAATGCAACAGAGGGTATTCAACTTTTCTTATGTTTGAAAGGGAAAACGTGATAATTGAAACATCATACACACTTTACATCATTTCGTTAGACCCATGCTAAAAACGTATGGAAGGGCATATTTCGTTCTAATTATAGAGTTAGGTTTATTTAAAGATGCACTGATGCCATTTTTGATCTCCAGATTATTTTGGTAAAATTTAAAGCGTTTTCCTGATTCTGGTAATACAAAATTCGGCTGTCAGTGATAGGGGGCGTTATTACTTTAGTGTCTGTATCTTGAAAATTTTGCCTTGATGAAGCAGTTTTATTATCATTTTGTGTTAGGCGAGATCATAATCAATTGAGAAAAGGCTGTGTTGAAGCAACCAGTTGCTTGAGTTTGTCATGTGTTTTAGGAAGCCACTTTTGGCTAGAAAACACGCTGTGTAGAGTTTGAAAAAAAAATTGAGGTGGTCTAGGGGGACCACGGTGCCGTTAAAGTTAAGGTATTGAAATTGCCTGGTTACATTTGGCAGCTATTTATTTTTACCTCCAGAATCCTCACTTAGAAACTCACACAGGCATAGCATCCATATGTGGTATTTCCAATAATAACTCTTGAATATTTCATGGGATATAAAATTACCCCTTTTTTCAATGCCAAACAACAATTCAACTTGAAATGTTTTATCACTTTTGGTAATTGATGATCAATGAAAGAATCAGACCAGATCAAAAATCCAATAATTGTCCACTTAAGATGCTAACTGCATGAACGATCTTGAGTGCTTGTATTATAAAATCTGTACTTGATTGGTTCCATTCACTCCATTCAAGGTAACTAGCAGGGAGCCTGGGCATACCATCCCTACATGACCTATGACCTTGAGTGGCCTTGACCTTGATAACCTCGGGTCAACATCAGGTTTGACCTCTAATGATCTTTGACCTTAATCTGATGATTGTAACCTTGAATGCCCTCAGGTGACCTTACATTTTCTCTCATAAATTGTATGATTTTAACTCCCAAGTGACCTTTGACCTTAGATGACCTTCAACTGACCCAACCAGGGAATTCCCTAGGGTGTCTGTCATCTGTCTATGAAGCATGTTTGGTCCAGTAGGGTCCAGGGTTAATGAGTTTTGGTCCTGTCCAAATGCTTTATCACTAATGATAATTAATGATCAATGAAAGTACTTCAGATCGTTCATGCAGTTAGCCTCTAAAGTAGGCAATTATTGGATTTCTAGCTCTTTTCAATGCTTAAACAATAAGATCATTATTCAGCTTGAAATGTTTTATCCCCTGTGATAATTAATGATCAGTAGAAGAATTAGACCTGGGACCATAAAACCTTCGTAGGTTTTATGGTCCCAGATTAGACCAGACACAAGAAATGGCATTGCTTTTTTAAAGCATTATTATGTCACTGAACTCAACCAAGCAGCTATTGTATTTTGTATTGAGTTATGCTATAGGAAACACAATAGCTGCCTTTTTCATAAATTGCAAAACTAATGGCATATATAAAAAACTGTCATGTGGCCCCCCTAAACGAATTTCATTTTTGATGAAATTTGGCACAGGTATTTTTATCAAGCATTGGAACAATTGTAAACTAGGTAGAAGTTTACTAGAAGCTTTTTTAAAAATCATGGGGCGTTTGATGCACCCTAATGTATATACTTATCTGAGTCACCCTATATATCAATGGATCGGAAATTTTCGATATTTTAACATATGTGTCCAACAGCTATAGTCCGATCCTAGGACCTTGATTTTTTCTTTGTTACTATCCACAATATAAATCCACTATCACATCATACCACTTTACTAGAAAGCCTGAATTCTACATAGCAGACTGATTGCATGGCAGACTAACCGCCCCTCCCGAGGTAGGTAGTAAAGTGGCTTTCTAGATTACTGGACTTGTTAGTTATGTTGGTTTGTGTCACCCGAAAAAACAAGGGTTCTATTAATCGAACTAAGCAGCTATAGAAAAAACTAATTAATTCTTGTTTATTTCTCCTAGCCCTTGTTTCGAGCTCTCCAATCAATCAGTCAACGTAAAATTTTGGATATTTCTAACAGTGTATTTCCCCCGGATGGGAATCACTCTCAACATGACTGGCTACGCACGCTCATCCATAAAAAGTGTCTCATAGGGTCTAATTTTTAACATTCGGTGGCGTCGACGTCTTTTCAAAAACGGATATCCAATGATCCTCGATCATACTTTATAAAGGACACATTTCCCACGACATTTAGGAGTAAAAATCCAAAATATTTGCTCATTTTATCTTTCACTAAATATTTTCTACTTTGTTTTTATTTCAATATTATCTATATTCTACCATAGATGTCAGCAGATTTCGTTCCTGCTATGTTCAAAATCTTTCAGGTCACACCATTTAGCTGTGTAAAATAAGACATTAGGGTCCTTTTTGGAGAGATGGTGACGCGGATGAGTAGCCACTTTTGCGCTGAGTGATTCTCCCCCTTGGTATTTTCATGCACTTACCATGCTTACTTTTATCTGCCTTTCCAAAATATGGATAGCATCACGAGCGTGTTGTATCTGCACTTCAGTTGGAATACTCTTGATCAATTCGGCGAGCTCTGATGTGATGGTCATTTTCCTCGGCAATACATCCGCCAGCGGTGAATCTATTTTATCCACATACACAACGCTTGACTGCAAATATCGGTATGCAAATGTTCTAACAACTGAAGACAGTAACTTAATGTCCTTCACATCTAATTTCTCCAAATTAGTGTCAAGTATCGAAGATGCACTCGTTTCAAGTTTTTCACAAACTTTATTTGATAATTGTAAGACAGATGGAGTAGCCATTATGTCTTCAAAAAGTTCGTAGAGATGCACAATATGACAGAGTTTAAGTGTTAAAAACGGCTCAGTTGAAAGTTCATTTGTCTCAGAATTAAATCGAAGTTCACGTGTATATTCGTGTAATAACTGAGTGCTCTCTCCTCCCGATCGCTGAAGGAAAGACAAAACAATCTCAACTTGTTCGAGTACTTTCTTGCTGTTTTCATCTCCTGATTGGTAAAGTCTACATATACCATCTTTAGTTATTTTGTTTATTTTCTCTTGGGGAATAGCTTCTTTGATATCATGCAAGAGCTTTGGGTATTCAGCATACAGTTCATCATGATATACAAATCCTAAAAATGTCTGTTTTGTTGTTAGAAATTTCTTGTTAAGTACCAATTCTGCATAAAGTTGACTTTCAATCAAAGCATAGTTGTAATTGATATTTTCACCGTTTTCGATATCAATGTAAGAATTGATAAAATATCTGTTAGTCCATTTGAAAACAATGATTTCTTTATCGGACTCATGAAGCGGAATTGTTTCCAGAGGTGCGATTGGATCATCATTCATTTGCATTTTCAAAGCTAGGCATCTCCCGGATGTTGCAATGCAGTATGTCTTCAGCAGAAACTGATTCTGAATTTCCACCAAAACATTTATGATGGTTTTGAGAGGACAAGGCTGATCTTCACTTTGATCTAAACATACAGCCAACTCCCGCTCATCAGACATTTGTTCAAATGTTGGATCTTTGCCTGTTATATTCTTCCAACTCTGTTTCACAGCATTCCAAGCCTCCTTGAAATTAGCAAAGTTTTTGTGGCTAGCATGTCCCAACGTCCCGCTATCAATGAACTCCTTGATACTCTTTCTTGCATCTTGCCTCTTCAGTCGATGACTCAGCTTATTGTTAACAATTCGATACCATTCAACCAACGGTTTCATGTGACAAAGACACTCCAGGTGATTTTTCAACGACATAATTAGGCATAAGAACATGTGTTGTTCGCCTAGGTCTTTTGAGAAGCGTATGTTATTTAAGACGTCCATCTTAAAGTGAATGAATGTCTGGTTCCGCCTGTATCGAAAGAACCTTGGAAGCTCTAGAGAACTTTTCTCGCAAAGTTCGTCGATTTCAAATTCTATGTCGGTATCATTTATTTCCAAGCATTTTAATGATTGTCTCTTGAAAATTTGCAGGTGTTTAGACCTATAAATGCCCATTATTATTGCGGAAAATTGTTCTTCAAAAGGGGTTCTAAAGGATTGTGTTTCTTTCAGGAAATCTGAGGATTCTCTAATAACACTGTGCAAGAAGATTGCGGTATTTTCAGTGTTCCTTTGCAACAATGTTTGTAGTACATCCCAGTCTTGGTTTATTTGCTCAAAGAGAAATGTCTTAATCATAACAGAAGCATCATTGTGTGCTGATCCTGTAGCGTTAAGGTCAAATAGCTTTATATTTTCTTCTTTAATGTCTTCTGGGTCGATGTAGTGGCCCATCAAGAAGATACTATGTGTGATTATACTCATTACTCGGTAAGCGATGGGATGAAGATTTCTAATTGATAAGTCAGGCCGCAAGAGCTCCTCAGTTGATCTTCTATAATAACCAGCCATTAAGGAATCCGATGTACTCTTCTTGGAGCTCTCGTAATGGACTGTTACTTGCTCCAAAATCGTCTGGCATGCTGGACACTTTTGCTGCTCCTTTGTGTGCTTCATGTCTGTGGAAGATTTTCTCTGTGAGCCAATAACCTGTACGTTACAAGAAGAGCAAGTAGCAATCCAAGATCCTGGTATCTCAATATCATCCGGAGTCAGTTTGGGTACCGGAATACCCCCAGCTGGAAAAGTCGTAGATGTTTTTGGATGCAGGCATTGGTAAAACGATCCATTATAATCGTCCATCAAAATGATAGACACAACGTGGGCTATAACAGATATTTGTTGTGTCACTTTCGACGAGTCGCGTCCGAGTTTCTCCGTGAATGCTATGAACTCAGTCAAAATTGCCTCATTGATTAGATGTTCAAGTAAATGAGAAAACATTTTTCTTTGTGATAAATTGCCTGTAATTTTTCTTAACGTTGTTTCCCTAAACTGCGTATTAGTAATTGTTAAACGTCTACCAAGAACAAAACGCTCAATGATTACTGCCGATAAAGCTAAGGCCATTTTCATCTGGCTATTAAGTCTATTCAGTATGTCGCCTAAGTCAGCTTCATTTTGATGTTCTGGATTGTCTTCATATTTTTGAAACTTTTCCTTTACGTCTTTGTAGCATTCCAAGTAACTCATAGGACTGTAATGGATACTTACTTGTGAACTGCTGTGAAGAATTTCAAGCTGACCACACAAGTCTATTACATCATGCATAGCACATACTTGCCGGAGATGTTTAAGCAGGAACACTTTTAATGCAATGACTCGTTTCCTTTGAAATCCGTGTTCAAACGATGTACTAAAAATATGGTCGCACGTACTCAAGAGGTCTTTTTCTGGAATATTCATCAATGTTTTAAAGAAAGCAGAAATCATTGCTACCGAGAACATTAACTGCATCGTACACTCACGACTCTCTGCAATTACAGACACTGATTTTTGAGCTACTTCACATATCATATGCTGCTCTATGTCCATGATGTCCAGTTGACCAAATATAATCTTCTCTATCAGATCACAGCACAAGGTAGCCACATGATTGTCAATTTCATGATGCTTTCTTTGAAACGCGTCTAAGTTGGAAAGATTAGGAAAATTGTTAGTATAGTCACCGTTTTCAATTATTTCGCATCCTGTCTCAAATAGAGAGTCATGCCTCTTATAATCTTCAATGTCTCTTTGTATGATATGAAACAGCAAAGGACTGGCGAATGCTGTAAGATGTCTGTCTTTTTTATTGTACATTTTCTCCAGAGCAATTGTCAAGAAGCAGTCATCTGGATTCGCATCAAAGGCTCTGATGAAAAACGCCCCTTCAAAGTCTTCTATCATCTGCACCGACAAATCCCTGTCTTCATTTTTCATGTTCTTCATAAAAACATCGATTTTCTTACGAATAACGCAAAAAACGTCATCTGTTGCTATAGTTTCTCGGAGGTTCTTTCCAAGATCAGCTAAATCTGCCAAATGGAAGTCGTTTTCCCCTAAATGACGTATTAACGCGCAAAAATTCCTACATAGCCTCAAAAATTGAAATACACAAGATTGATCTTCTGCGACTCTTCCAGCACAGAGAATGACCGATGTCGCTTTCTTTTGCCACTTGTGTGCACTACCAACAGATTTTAAAACATCGCTTATTGGTAAAGAAAGATTTGAGACCGTTTCTACTATTCTGTCCTTGGGTTCGTTTCGCCAATGTCTTGGAATCTCGCTGCTATTCGAAAATTCTATATATGTGGATATTAACTGCAACAGTGCCAGAAGATTATCTTTTGCCATCAACATCTGAAAATAAACAATGGCAACTTTTGAAATTGCCTTCAAGTTGTCTGTCATCGGTTTAAAAGCATTTTCGAGAAACTCTTGAAACAGCTTCATACTTTCCTTCGGCAAGGAATCATGGAGATTACTTAAAAAAACTGTAAACAAATCTCTCAGATAGGTGTCTACATGACGATCTAAATAGTTGTGAAATTCATGTTCATTTACAGCCTGACCAACAATATCTTCCAAAGTCGGCAACACGGTTTTGCGTCTTGATTTGGATATTGCAAACACAGACAAATGCTTGTCCATATCTGTGACATCGGCATCTATGTCATGTTCGAAATCCATTCTGCGTATATGTTCTTGGTTTTGTTTCATTTTATTTTCAATTTTTTGATGAAACACCATGAAAAATGGAAAATGAAGAGTCAAAGGTTTGTTGAAAATAACACAGGACGCTGTGCCGTTGGGCTCAGGAATAGAAGAATCGTATATGTCGAGTATGTTACTTGATTGAGTACAACATTTCCAGAAGGCAAACGTGTCTGCATTAGAGCTGAGGTCAAAGGAACGTACGTCAATCCAAGATGAATGTCTTGCCATGAAAAACAAACATTTTGCTAATATCCTTTGAATTTTTACTCGCACTGTTTCTTCAACTGTGGCATCGAATGTTCCATGTATGGAAAGTAATGTTTTGTCAGAAGCAACGATAGACAACCAACCATCTTCTTGAAGAGCAGAGCGCCGACTTTCTTTGATGTTGTGGATTAGATTAGCTCGTATTAAAGTAAGAATACTTGTTTCTGACATCTTTCTTTTGACATCTGAGACGTGTTCCATGGTTTGTCTATGCATATGTTTAATACACGATAACGCCCACATCTGTTCTTCGTTTGCAATCTTTTCAAAATCTACTACACCATCTGCAATTAACTGGAGTAAAGTTTTACCAACTATCGTCTTGAAGCAGTATGATGGCGGAAAAAGACTATCTATTGTCACTTGGTTCCAGCCTCGGAGAAAGCTGAGTTGCCTCGAACCCGAGAATTCAGATTCTCTTCGATCTACATGCACTATGATACAAACATGTTTTGCCATTTCTTGTGTGTCCAAGGTCTTCATAGCCTCTTCTCTGCAATCATGTATCAAATATCTCGCAGATGACATGCGTGGACCATCGACTTCGGGTGAACATTGTAGTATCAGTAAAGTATTTATTCTTTCACCATTTTTATCAAACCAAAACTTACGTAACATCTCTGTAAATTCTCGTTCACTGCTAAACGTGGAAAGTCTTTCCACACATGCTGATATCTCGGCATTGATCATTCCCTCTAAATTCCTGTGAATACTGGTGTGTGTGTATATTATTGTCATAGATAGCTCAGTCGAATAGAAATCTGACGTTTTTAAGAAGTGAACAAGTCCGTTGTGGAGTGGAAGTTGTAAGTACTTATTCTCAATGTTTCTGAATTCTTCAGGACTCTCTATCGAAAGCCTCGACTTGGATGCTCGTAAGAATCCCTCGGGGCACATTAAAGACAATAATTTGTTTTTACATTGTTCAATTGTTGCCTCATCACTCGTCAGATCTTCGCAAGACATATTATAAACAATGGACTCAATCATTTTGTTATGAAAACCAAGAAATACATCATTTTCCTCAATCGTTCTCACACATGTTGTCCAAAATTGCAGTTGTTGGACTGACGCATTTTGTTGGAATGACAGAACATCTGATGTGGTTAAAAACTGTTTTTCAAACCTGTTAAGAAATGGTTTATCAGTGTAATTTACCTCATGTTCATCCATTAGAACAATACACCGAAAATCTTTGTGGACCTCACACAATGGGCTTCTGATCGGGCCTAGAGCTATTCGGCATGAGTTTTTGCCTCCAACGACAGTATAGTTTTGGTTAAGCATATCGTACAGACTACCATAGATGCTAGTAAATCCCTTAAAAACAACCGTTACTCCCTTTTCCATGTAAAGAATGATGTTACTGAGAACTCTGTAGAAATAATCTTCAGAAAAATCATTTTGGAAGTGACTACCAAACATGATCCTGTATTCTCTGCCTTCAAGTTGTTGCTCTATAACAGACCGCAGTAAATCTTCATTGGTTATATTGGTGATAATCATCAGGTGACGTGCCATTTTATCATGAACGTTTTCAGAAATCATGTTTATAACTCCACTTAACTGTCGTTGATCGTTTTCAATAATTTTTAATTCTGCACAAACCGAAGCCATACTATCATCAAGTTGAGTACACCGAATACCACCGAAGTTTCGTCTTATACTATTTTCTAATATGGCTGTGCTATCAGTGTCCAATTCTTTGGCAATATGTCTGTCGTCGTGTATAACTTCAGTTGAAATACATTTGATGAGAGCGTAATAGTCTCGAAGCCCATGGAAATGTTTGTTCTTTGAACATGTGGTGTATCTGACATATGCGTCAGCTAATTTTCCCAATAACCCATCAGAAACAATACGATCACAATCTTTATTTACGACATCTCGAATAGTTTTAGCTGTCTCACACAAATCATACACGGACGGTTCAACACGTGACAAGTACACTGCTCTGTTCATTTTTGCTGGATCAAGCGCCCAATTTGATATCCCGACAACAGAAATTTTCGCAGATGCTTTTGCGGGATCCTGTTTGGGATCGAGAAGTGAATGCAAAACCTTTAAAGGATTTCTCGGTGAATTTTCAGCCAGTCCGACTTCATCAAGCAGCACTACAGGAAGAACTCTAGAGCTTTGCGTATCCTCTTGAGACACACTTGTCAAGGATTTCTCAGCTTTATTAAAAACCTGTATGATACCTTGTGATGTAGATGAGTCTGATCCTTGATAGGAAAATACATAGACTGCCGGTAATTTCTTAAAAAAATCTGTTTTGGAATCAAGGCCTCGAAGGTTACTTCTGATTAACTGCATTGATAGAGATTTACTGCTTCCAGGATTTCCGACTACTAATACAGGAATATGTGTAAGGACGCATATCAAGATGACAAAAACATTTTCTCTCAAGGCGAAGTTTTTCGCAATTCCTTTCGGAATATCCATTTTATTGAGAAGTTTCATTTGCTCTCCAATAATAAGTGCATTTACATAGCTTGGTGTAACGTGTGAATATTTTTCGATGAAACATTTTGAGACCATGCTTAAGAATTCTGATCTGGCATCTTTCTTCTCATCCTCAACATTCCCCTTGATATTATTATCAACTATGCGACAATAGTAGCAGTGTACAAGAGCTAAAATCACTGATCGTAGTTTACACTCATTCTCTAGTTCATCTTCTCTCAGTCCTGCTACAAATCTTCTTTGCTCATGATTTGGAAGGTATTCTGTTATATCTGCCAAATCTTCAATATCAAACCACTTTGACACAAAGAACGAGGCTAATTCTATGCAACGACTAACATCTCGTAAACTGACGCAGTATTGAGTACGCTCGACAGTCCTCGTAAATGTTTGCAGTTTTGAGATTGTCTTAGAAAATACTTGTAGTAACTTCTCATCCATTATCTTTGTCTTTAACTTTTTCATCATTTCATTGATGTATCGTAGTTCATCCTTCTCCTGTAGAGCTCCAAAATCCCATACGTGTGGAAGCATCTGGTTTGGAAGTGGTTCGACTCTGTAGACAAGACCTGACTTTCTATCATGGTGATATGTTCCTGGTAGCCCTCCATATCTTTGAGATGCTCCTTTTTTCCTCTTCTTGTATGGGTTACATGCAGCTAGGAACACGAGATTCCTTGGTAATTCCATGCCTTCGCACGAATTCTTTAGAATTATCTCGCAGAGAAGGCCTAGATGATCGCATGTGTTGATTTCATCGAAAAATACCCAAACCATACTAGATCTAACATCTTTACCTGACGTCAATTGCTGAGCTTCTTCTATTGGTGTTTGTATAAAATCTTTTATGTCATTCCGGTCTATGCCGGCATGGATATTCATTGTATAGAAAGGAACCTCGCAAATGTATGCTAGATAAGTGAATAGCAGTGTTTTTCCACAGCCAGTTTCGCCCATAATGATAACTGGTATCCCAGCCATTACTCGTTTGAAAATCAATATCATTTTAAGTAAATTATCTGGAGTGAGAGCATAGTCAAATTTGGGTTCATCAAGTTTATGCTTGCTTGTCCGACACACTTTCTCCAAAATGTCTTTTAACTTGTCCGTCTTTTCATAATCTGGAAGCTCCCTGTTGAGCTGACTCTCAAAAAGTTTCCTAATACTTTCATCTACGTCCTCAACTTTGCGATAGAATGGCGTAATAGTTTCAATGTCCTGACTGTTGAAAACTAAAAGTGTATGGTTACTTTCTTCCCACTTCATACTCTTTGGAATATCACTTTCTACTTCTTCACTAGAACTAGTACAGGTTTCAAGAGGAATAAACGCCATTGCCATGCTGTCCAGAACATTGACGAACTGCAATCTCACATCGTGTACATCGACTGTTTTATCTAAAGTAGCCGTGGAAAGAAACCCTGAAGCAGACAATCTACGAAGCTCCCCAGCAAAGGCGTTGAGGTATATATCTACTACCGTAAATGACATTCTATGTTTGGGAATATATTTGAATTTTTCCCTTAGAAGTTCTTTGCACTCAAAATTCTCCAAAGGGGCTTTGCACTCCTCACCAATTAATCTGATATCTTCTGAATCGATCTTGTGTTGTTTCACAGCTTGCAAATATTGACACACAACCTGTACGGATGAATTGATTTCTGTACTAACGAAATAATCATCAAAGTTTCTCCATTGCAAATGCTTTCTCTTAAAATTCGATGAAATGCCAGTGCACATATGTTTTAATAGTGGAGTTAAGATAGGACGCGCTTTGAGATTTTCATCATGACTTGTACTTTGTTTTGCAATTTCCAAGCAAATGTAATCAGCGTCTAGTGAAAATACGTGTCGTTTGCTTTGGACAATTCCAAAAACCATCAGTTCTAGTAACAATGTATCAAAAATCTGCGGATTTGATAGCGCGCTTACGTCAATGTGCAGCATCGTGTTTTTTGTGATAGTGAGCTGACTGAGTTGCTTTATTAAGTTATCTCTGTCGATCGATCCATTGATACTTATAGTAACTACATCTAGATCTAATTCGGTTTGTAACGCCTTAGTCTTTACGTATTCTGTTTTACCAAGTCCCGAAATTTCAGAAGTGACAATTTCAAACTTGTCCCATTTCTCACTAAGATAGTACGTCATTCGGTCTCCATTGAGTTCTGTGACAGAATGTGCGATATGTGATGAACGAAATCTTTCAATAAAATACTCGCACTCTTTTTCAGAGATGATAATTGCTAGCATAGAACGTTTCACTGTCTTACTCATCGCTCTTATTTGATTTATAATGTAAGAACGGACATCACGTGACAACAAATCTGCACTTACAATTGTAAAAAGAACACCCCGTCGATAACAATCACGACATCGCTGCAACAAGAGTTCAACATCTTCAATCAAAGTATCTTGTTGACAAAATAGAACCTGCCACAACCTCGGAAACTTTTCAATCGAGTCCTTGTATAGCTGAAGTAATACTAACATTGGATGACTTTTCTCTTCCTTAATTGTCACCAACGAAACTGTTCCAGATTGAACAAGATGCTCTGCAATATCATCAAAGAGATTGGTTGGAAAATCAGTCGTTCGTGATTGTGCTCTCTCAGTAATTATTGTAAATGATTCCCCTG
Source organism: Ophiothrix spiculata (assembly GCA_000969725.1). Classification (NCBI taxonomy): domain Eukaryota; kingdom Metazoa; phylum Echinodermata; class Ophiuroidea; order Amphilepidida; family Ophiotrichidae; genus Ophiothrix; species Ophiothrix spiculata. Next base: position 37,854 of record JXSR01S004709.1, read on the forward strand.
GATCTGACAGAAAATTGCTTTCTAAAGAATCTGCAAGTCTCATAAGACGTTCCCTTAGTGCAGTCTCATATCTAAGTATGTTGCTTTCCTCAATCCAGTTCATATCTTCATCTCCTTTAAGTATGTCCTTTGGTTCAACATAGATGGTGTCTTTGACAGTTTGTAGAGTGTAAGTTATATCAAGATGTTTTAAAATAGCTGCATATGTGAGCTTTTCAGACCTACTGGATTGTAATAATAGCTGTTCAAGCATCCATAGTTTGTTACTGTCGAAGAAAGTTAAATGATAGCACTCTAAACGTACGTCTCTTAGAACCTTTATCCATATTCTGTATTTGTTTCGCAAAATTTGTATTTTATGGGTTAAGTCCCCAGACTTGCAGGAAATAGCCCTAGGACAACCTGATTTACATATATAGTATACATATTGGAAATGTCCGCTGTTGTGCAGATCATTTAGAAGATCTGACACAGTTGCTGCATTAGTAATCATTGTGATGAAATTCTTATAACAGTCAACATCATCTGACGAAAGTACTTCATTCATTTCTGAGTTAACAGCGAGAAGAGCTCTGCTTTTCAAATCCTGAAGATCATCGAAGGTAAGGTTTCCTTTGAATCTTGTGCTTGTTTCATAGCATAGTTTGGTTACGTAAAAATCATCGTCACCTTGAAGAGAAAACTTGAAGGTCCCATTTTCAACACTATTTCTAATTATATCTCTCGTTGTCTCTCCACGGTCGGCAAGTTTATAGTAAAGCTCTTTTATGACGGTAATGTTAGACCTGCATGCCTTGATTTTGATTGCAAGTGCTCGTTTTAGAGGGTTTTCTCCAACTTCAGTGATGCATCTAATTAATTGGTCGATCTTGCCAAGCCCTTCAATGTCTAAAAGCGACTGAATAAATCGTTTGACATCTAAAATATCTGGTACTAAACCGATATGAAGTGAGCCTCTGTCATGCTCTTCGATAATGTCGCAAAAATTTCTGAGATCCTCTTCATTCCTTATGATAGGGATCAAAAACTCTACAACATCTTCACATTTGGAAAGCTCTGATAATATAGGCCAATCGTTTTCTTTATCAAATTTTGCATCAATCCATTTTATTGTTTCATGAAGTTCCCCTAGACAAATGTTGTTTATGTCTATTGACATTACTAAGACGTCAGGCACACCACTGGAGTTTTGAATTTTAAAAATCTCGAAAACGTCGCGAATTTCTTGACACTTCTTTCGACAAATAAAACTATTAAGTGCTTCCTTCACATCCTTTTGTATTGCTTGAACATTGGTTCGTTGCGCTATCTGCAATTCCCTATTCAACTCTTCAGTGTCAGCTATATGATTTAACTCATTGGCAACATCTGATACTTTCATTTGTAATGCATGTTGTGCTATTTTCTGCCATATCATCTCATAACTAGGTACACACACTCCACGAATCTCTTGAGAGAAATCTTCTAAGCTGGTTACAGAATGGGAATTTTCAAAATGACCTAAACAGATGTTTAGGAAAACCACTGAGTTTATAACATCGAAGATACTTTTTAGTCTAGGACATTTTAATATCGATTGAAATGATCCCCAAAACTTGTCTTCATCAGCCTTGAAAATAGATTCACCGGAGCCGATAGCGGTCACTTGTTCGAAGCTCTCTATCTCATCTTCCAGCTTGGTTGTTTTTAATCTGATAGCTGTGCGATTATTTAGTTTCCTTACAAGTTTCATCAGTTGACGTAAATGCGCAACATTCTTTCTGTGATTATCCACAGCATTTATAATGTTATCTATGGTAAAGAACCATGCCGTTTTGAAACTTCCATGACTTTCAAACATCCCAATAAAACGTTTGAAATCATGCTCATATCGTTTTAGAAAATCAGCATGGGTAAATGAACAACGGTTTTCTTTATGTTCTTTGTATATGCTACTCAATACATTACGCAAACCATGTCTAGTGTTTTCAAGCATTGGATCAGTGGATATGAAGTACCACTCCGATTCGATTGTATGTATTATTCTGAAATATCGTTCTGCATTTGGCAACAACTGTTGAGTATTGTAAGCCACCTCCATTTTGTTCAACAATGACTCTGCAAGCATGCGTTTCACTTTTATGTTCTGCTCTGTCTCATTTGATGTTTTTTTTGAAACTTGCAGAAACATTTCGGTAAGACATTGAATCATGTCTTCACCATTGGAAATCAATTTCATAATATGACGAGTAACATAAATTTGTTCATTTGCATTAAAGGCAAAGGGTACTTTATAGAAGCACATCTTCAAATAGCTGATCGGAAATTCACAACTGAACAGTTCGCTTTCATATTCATTCATGACTTTCTCGTTGCACCGCAAACGTACCTGATCATCTAACAAAGAAGGGGAAATGGCGACCTTGTAATTGTAGCAAAATATTTCTTCTCCGATTTCGTGAGGTTTATATTTCTTTATAAAAGATGTAAGTCTTGAAAGTAGATCACGTTGCTGGTCTTTTCCCAAATCTGGTAAAACCCAAATCAACCAACCGGAATATAGGAAATCGACGATATGAAGCAATTCCCGATATGAATAATTTCCGACTATCTGGCATAATTTGACAAAAATGTCCATGTTCTCATCTTTATTAAGGTATGGGTAAATTGGTTGTAGAAATTTGTCTACAAGGCTAGGTAAACTTACCAAATCCTTAACACTCAATTTCATTAGAAGGTCAAATGCACGTCTACTCAAGCATCTCCAGATATCCTCCTTCTTGTTGACCTGTGTTTGGATGTAGTTTTGTTGAAACCAGCTGATACAATTTGTCATAACATCAACAGTAGAAATTCTCGAAACTATGTATTGAAGGATTTCAACCAATTTATCTTCGTCATCACGACTTTCTCTCTTATTGCTAAGTTGACCAACAATTTGTGTAATTTTTTTCTCAATATCAATCCAGTTGTTTGTATTAATGTCAATATCCCACTTCGTTATTGTTAAAAGCTGTTTGTGCGAGGTATGTTGAGATAGGTAATAAAAAATATCCAACCTTGAACAGAAATTAGCACCTAGTAATAGTCCATTTAAAAAGTCCGAAGATAAATGCAGACCTTCGGGAAGTGTCTGCTGACTTCGCAATGCTTCTAGAAAAATCTTACTTTCCTTTTCGGAAAGTGGTTTTCTTGATAAATGAATGTTTAATTTCTGCAATACATATAGCATGAACAATTTCTGCTTCTGTGATGACCTTTTTAATCTACAATCAAACCAAATGTTTATACATCGTACAATCGGCACTTTGTTATCAGTTTCATTTATTGCCTCTAATCGTTTTTCTACATCATCGTCGCCAATATCAGTGTCATTTTGCAAGTGCACATCAAGTAAGATGAAAGACCCCTGGATCAATTGAATCTCACGAGCATTATGATCATAGATGTCATTTCTAGGACTACGCATACATCCTGAAAACATACGTGAGAGGTTTGTGATATACAATTCTGTAGTGGTTGTTCCTTTTGTTTTACCATTCTCTTGTTCGACTTCCCAGCGCACTTTATAGTATTTATTCCTCCTTAAACATACCTCTGCTGTGGTAAATATCCACTTGGCATTAGGAAATTCCAGATCTCTGTATTTCTCAAACTTTGTTATCACAGTGTTGGCGCCTTTCAGTGACTGTTCATGTTTGCTACCAGCTTCTATCAAGCATGTTTTCAGCCGAGTTTGCTTAATGTTATCGTGAAAACGTATCGCAAAGTTAAAAGTAATGGCCTGTGTGCAATAAGACAAGATTACAAAATAAGAAAAAACAACTATCCAAAGGAGACATTTAGATTAATTGAAAATTAAGACTTACCACGTAACATTACGTAACATAACATAACATAACATAACATAACATAGCATAACATAGCATAACATAACATAACATAACATAACATAACATAACATAACATAACACAACAAAATAAATGGATGGGGTCCATGAATATTTAGAATGAATGATAAGAGAACCTAATGTGTGTGTGCTGGTCACATAACCTTGCTTCGATCATCGGGTAGAATTCAGCAGACGGTCCGAACGGTATCCAAGCGAACACCGAGCCGTAGAGACGCCGGAAGCATTCCGTAAGAATTTAATTCTGAGCCCGGGATTCTGAGTCAAAATTTTGCAGTTTGTATACGATGTCATCATGCCATGGTCACATAAGCTGATGGTGGCCGCAATGCCGTAGCCCTGAAACGCCGGTGTGACATCGGTATGACACCAGTGAATGCTTGCGATGCCAGGTCGGTCACCGGTCGGTGACCGGTGGTTATGTGACCATAACTGAATACATTGTATACAAGCCAATTTTTTAACTCATAATTAAATTCTTGCAGTATGCTTCCGGCGTCTCTACAGTTCAACAACACCGCCCGGTCTCCGCACTGGCACCATCCATACAGCGGACAATCACCGGCCGATGTCCAGTCGGTGTCCGCTGAATTCTACCCGTTATGACGCCATAAACACATCGTAACCTCGTCGCAAGGTAATTTGACCAGGGTATCAGTTATTGGCCCATAACCACCGGTATCCGACCGGTGACCTACCAGGCATCACAAGGATTCACCGGCGGCATACCGATGTTATACCAGCTTTGTGGCGTTGCAGTGTTGCGGCTTCCTTCGGCTTATGTAACCATGGTATGAAAATAGTGTCAAAAGTGGCTAGAGTAGAATATCTAAGGCTTTTCGCATCATATCATTGACCTGATGCCGACAGATAATTCCATTGACTTGGTAACACCAACAATCAACATGTTCATAATTGGATATGGGGCCTTAGGCCCTGTATCCATTGGCTGTTCCCCAGAGGCTTATGCCCTTGTTCTGTACATAAGCTGCGGAAGCGGGTGGGGGGACGGGGACATGTCCCCCCTAAATTTCACGAGGGGCGGGGGACGGATCCCTTCAAAAAATAAAAAAAGAGGAAAGGAAATTGAAATTTCCCCTTTGTTTTGATAATTTAAATGTGAGAAATCAAAAAAAAAATGGCACTTCGTGCGAATTTTCGGTAAAAATTTGTCAATTTTGCGCAAATGTCAAGATTTTTTAACAATTTGTAGCTGAAATTAGCCGATTCGACAGATTTTTTTTTCGCGCACTACGCCCGTATTACAAAATATCTTAATTTTCCTCCGACCAATTTTGCTCCAAAAATGTTTTGATTAAAAAAAAAATAGCCGACCTCCTAAAATGTTAACCTTTCGCCGCCACAGTGTCCAATTGTTACGCGTCAAACACAGGGAGCATCTATCTTACACAAGTCACTGATATGCACCACTGTTTGATTGGTTCGTTTATTAATTTTTTCTACAAAAATGCACTATTACAATATACGCAGGCCCTTAAAAGTGTTTAAATTAGTTCTGGGATTAGGTGTTGAACTGTAATATTTGTTTCCATAATTTATTTTCACATTTTACCTTAAAACATGCTCATTTTAGATCAAAAAGCCTCATTTTAGCCCATATTTTGATGTTTCATTATTGGTGGCGCTATTCATTTTTTCAAATTAATTATATGCATATTGCATAAATTAAATATTTGTTGTGTGATATTAATAAAACATTAATAACATTAATAAAATTTGTTTTTGGTCTCCTTTACCTTTTCCATGTGACAAATGTCAAAACTAAGGATCATAGATTCTTAAAACCTGGAAAATTGATTTATAGAAATAGCGCCACCAATAATGTGCCTTTAACATTAAATGGCTATATATTATTAATGATCAAACAGTGGTGTATGCAGCAGCTAAGCAAAACAAAGGTTTATTTTGTGTGTGGTGAGTGACAATTAGGGACAGTGGAACACGGAACAAGGGCATATGCCACTGGGGAACATCCAATTGATACAGGACATAAGACATCTATGACGTATTTGAACTTGTAACATTTTTTGGTTAGACGAGAGGTTATCTCTCACTCTTTTCACCGCGAAATAGACCTTCACCAAACGTAACTTCCTATGTTAAAAACCTACTCCAAGTCTCCTCGGAAATAAAAGGGTCGAAAATTACCGCACTAAATGGCGAAAAAAAAATGTTTTTTCATAATAAATGGTTTGCAGAAACATTAAGGCTACGGTCCCTAAAAACGTCTCGCTCGGCTGAAATTCATATTTACTGCAAGTTTTTACCTACTTACACCTACCAGAATATCACATTTTTTGGCGTACATATTGAATAGAGTCTCTAGTTTATACATGGAACTTTATTAGTGATTTTACGTCCATTATCAAGGTCAAAATGACGCCTAAAGACTACTTCGAAAAAGTAGACCCTTTTTCACCGAAACCTCATAATTTCATGATGTTCGATGAGTTCGACTGGTTTCAAATTTAGACAAAGTGTAGGCTTGATACTTCTTATTGAATTACAAACAATATTTTATAAATATGCTGAGTTGATTTTGAATGATGATGTAACAAACCCGCGTTGTTTTGCCCGAAAATCCGGACGTGAATTACGACTCTGAGTTTGCCTTGTTTGAGCTGTGAATTGCCTGTTTTTAGTATCTACATTATCTACATTTTGTCTGATATATGCATTGGCATAATTAACTTACAAATCGAGCATTCCAATGAGGCAAAAATTGCAATTTTTATGTAAACAAAAGAAACATACGGCATTCTAATGTTTATGTTTTAGATTTTGGTTCTCAATCTCAACGCTGCCTTGATAGCTAAGCGGTAGATCTCTCGCTTCGTAATGCATGAGTAAACCCCGCCATAATCCATGGTTCGAGTCCCCGCAAAGGCGGTGGAAACTATTTATCTTTTCATAATTAAAAAATAGTTAGGATTCACTTTTTCCTGAGCATATGGATTCCTCGTACCCTTAAAATGACAAATAAAAGCGCCAATAGGAGGCTTGAACTTACCCTCCTCATTTATCGTCAGTTATTCGACGTTAAGTCGTCGTCGAATTTTGAGGACGCAAACTTGAAGAGAGCACAATGACTATTGGACGTATATAATTTGTTCAAATTAAACCTACACTCAAAATGATATGGTAGCAATGTGAATGTGAAATGAAGATGTGTTAGATGTTCAAAATCAAAAGAGAATACTAGCGACTAGCGAAGGTTTGAGGAGGAGGGTATAACATTGATTTAATTTCAAGATATGGTTGCAAAAATATTGAATATAAAACATTTCTCTTTTTTATTGAACTGAAGGGTTAACAATTGCAGCTTCCTTCATTGTCAGTATCTTTCTGAAAATTAAACAAAAATGATCTCATCCACTTAAAAAATGATTTAAACACCCTTAAAATTAAGAAAAACAATCTGTTGCCTTACACATGACAGAATATCATTATTTTTTGACATACATGAGGATTAGAATATCTAGAATCTGTATGAAATGTATCAGTCTGCTTATCTACCAAATACTAGTACCGAGACTGCCCTCATTATGGTCAGAAACGAGATGTTGAATGCCGTGGACAGACAAGAGGTGATTCTCCTTGTACTCTTAGATCTGTCCGCGGCATTTGACACTATAGACCATCATGTGCACCTGGCGCGTCTCGAGACTAGACTTGGTATATCTGGCAATGTACTTCAATGGGTCCACTCATATCTCAACAGCAGATCCACTCAAATACACATAGATGGTCACTTCTCTGTATCACAATCTCTCAAATTTGGACTACCCCAGGGCTCCGTTGTCGGGCCACTTATGTTTGTTTTATATACACTTCCTATTGGTGAAATTATCCGTAAACATGGACTCGCATATCATCTCTATGCAGATGACACACATATTTTAACTTCATTCAACCCTAAGGATCCAAGATCGCTTAAAACTGCTGTTCATAGACTGGAAAATTGCATCTCCAAAATCAAAGACTGGATGAATGTAAATAAACTCAAGTTAAATGACAACAAAACTGAGTTTCACGTCGCTGGTACATACCAAAGTCTTAATAAACTTGATTCAATCGTTTTAAATGTCGGAGATAGTAAAATTAAGCAATCAGACACAGTCCGCAATCTTGGCATCATATTTGACTCTCACCTCTCCATGACACAGCACGTCAACAATATGATATCCTCGATCAACTTTCATCTTCGTAATATTCGCCGCATCAAACGTTTCTTGGACCATGACACGCTCCACGCAGTTGTTAGAGCTCTGATACTATCTCGCATGGATTACGGGAACCCTCTCCTGTATGGAGCTAAACCCAAAGATCTCGACCGCCTTCAGTCTCTCCAGCACAAACCTGTCAAATTAATTTTCTCTGCTGCTAGACTCGACAGCCCAACTCCTCTTATGCATAAACTTCACTGGCTCCCCATCAGAGACCGCATTAAATTCAAAGTTTGTCTTTTCATATACAAGTGCTTAAATGGATCTGCGCCACCGTACCTTGCCGACCTCATATCACTTAAAACATCGTCGTCTGGAACCATTACTCGGTCGTCTCTTGATAAGACTCTCATCACCCCGCATGTTGGCAAGAACCGCATTGGAGATCGAGCATTTTGTGCCGCTGGACCAGCTTTGTGGAACAGTCTCCCACGTAACATCAGGGAGGCCAGCTCTCTCATAGTGTTCAAAAAACTGCTAAAGTCCTATTATTATGTTTAATTTGTTGTTTGTTCCATTTTGCTGATTTGTTTTTCTTTTTTTGCTAGATTGTAACTGCCTTATATGGTGTTTATTTTGAATGATAATGTAATAAACTCGGTTTGAGAATTTGCATAATTAATATGTAATTTAAGCATTCAATCAAGGCAAAAATGTATGCTTTTATGAAAAGGAAAAATACGGCATTGTTATGTTTATGTTTAATATTTTACTTCACGATACACGATTCTGATTCGCATCTCTCTAAGCAGTCGTATATAGATCATGCAGCCTAAAACGGCAGGTATTGTGCGCTTATTATAACTTGATCATTTCGAACAATTGTACATCATCATATGTGATGACTCACCCCGAAAAGGGGGACTTGGAGACAGAAAACTTTTCAAGATACAGGTGAAAATAGGCAGCAAAAAAGAAAATAATAAGAAATTCCACACTCTTAGAAAGGAAGGATCAAATATGAGACAAAAAGGATCAATTTTGATCCTTTTTAGGTATCAAATAT
>JXSR01S004710.1:19284-35219 GCA_000969725.1 Ophiothrix spiculata
TATTTTATAGAGACCTTTCCCAGAAGATGGGTTTTTAATCACAGAAAGTTTAGGGTAAAACATACCTAACTTGTTCAACTTGAGTATATGAATACTTTCAAGATCAAACTCTCCACTCTCCTTTTTCAACAGCTGTTTTGTAATACTGGTTCCATGGGCATCTGTAAATACAGACAAAAATCATTTAAATTGAATGAGATAACACTAGAATATACAGGCATATGAGTGGTGCTCTGGCAAAATGAGCGGAAAGTCACGATTGAAGATTTTGAATAAATGGCTGTTAAAGTAAAAATATGGGGAAAACATCAAATTTCATTTTTTGACATAAAAGGCATTAATGCATAAGTGTCAAACTATGTCTCGCGTTTTGAAGGTCAATTACACCGAGAAGTGCACCTATTCACGGGTAATTGATCACGTTTTGCAATCATACACTATTGCAATTAGTAACTTTAAAATCGATTTGCTACAATTTTTTAATGCCAGATTTTGAGTGGACTGCTTCGTATTTCGATCTCTAATGAAGATTATAGATAGAAAGTATGACATATTATATATCACTTGATAGCTGAGATTAAAGAGAATTAAGATATGTCATAAACTCATTTTTGAAAATAGCGACTTTCCGCTCATTTTGCCAGAGCACCACTCATATAAACAACTACAAGTGAAAAAATAATTAGAAATACTGCACCGGTCATTGAACTACTTGTTTTTCTGCCAATAGGTGAAAGTCACTCTATAGTGATGATTTGTCTTTGTGCTTGAGACAGATTTTGTTTTGTTTTTGTTAAGTTGGCAAATTGTTAACTGCTTCTGTGCACTTGTGGGACATTTTGGTGCTCTTTTCCTTTCCATTTTTTTTTGCTTGTCAACTTTTGAAAGTTATCAGGCCTGCAAGTGGCTCTTAAAAGAAGCAGGGCTTTTGCGACCAGAGTCTCGCCCTTCACAACCGGAGGTCCAGGTGCCCACTCAAAGGCTTCCTGTGGGTTGAGAAGAACTTATCCCCCAACCCCAATTCACAGGAATTTGATCTGAACTGCATGGGTTCAATTGATGAAGACTAGGAGCAATTTTAAAAATATCAAGAAATATATGGATATAAACAACTAAACAAGTACTGGAAAACTTTGTTAGCAACAAATTCACTAAGTGCAACTTCCTTTGAAAAAGTTGCGGCTTGGAAAAAAAATCCTTCTGTCCCCAATTTTATACCAAATTTACATTGATATCAGGGACCATTTTGATGTATTTTACTACAAAAAATTAAGAAACTCATTTAAATCAGGAGAACCATCCAGAACACATCATTTGATGGGTGCATATCATGGTTGATTAATTACTGGAAAGGTTACTGAAATCTGGGGGGGGGGGGGGTTACTCATCTATGGAACTTGTAATCATCCGGGTGATCAGAATTTACTATCGAAAAGCACCCTATGTTAGGATTTGTGATACAGGGTGTCCCAGAAAAAACCTTACAATCTTTGCGTGTAATTTTCTAGGGTTTAACAGATAGTTAGGAAGTATGTAAAGCTTGCATTTTATAGCCAATGAATTGAACTTTCAGATACCATTTGTTTCATCTCAATCAGTTGTGTACATCAAAAGTTAAGCGTTGTCAAATATTTAGATGTAGAATTTTGTGGTCCAATTTCACGATTTTGCAAGTTCCCCTTGAATGAAGTTCTATTGAGTATTTTTATTGACATACCCAATCAACCGTAACAATGTTTACCAATTTATTATGTGCATGCTTTCTTTTATCTGCGCTGAAAAAATGAACTAATTTGATGTAAAAATAAGACAGATATGATAAATTTTCCAAGGTGACCCATTTTTATTCCATTCAGAAACACCCCTTCTTTATGGCCAATAATCATGAAACTGGACAAGACAAAAATCCACCCAAATAGTTGATAAAACATAACTTTTGTTGTACAGTACTGATTGAAATGAAACAAACGGTATCTGAAAGTTCAATTCAATGCAACCTTTATATACTTTCTGACTATCCTTTAAACCTAAGAAAATTACACGCAAAGATTGTAAGATTTTTTCTGGGACACCCTGTATTTTTCACAGATACCCTAAACAAGGTTTTTTTATTTTAATTTTTTTAATTTAATTTAATTTAATTTTTTAGGGTACCATAAGCACGGATACCGATATAAAATACATCATACTCAGACAGTGATGTGGAGATAAAACACCCTAAGCAAGGACAAGGAGAAACAAAACAGACAATTTTTTGACCAACAACTGTTGAAATATGATTACAAATGCAGGCATAAAATGGGTAGTTATTCTAAGTATATCTTAAGGGGCCTGTTAATTCTGGCCGCTTGTTCTAAAGCAGAATTTAGTTTTTCTGCATTTTCTGATACTTCAGCATGTTACCTTTTATTACAGACAATAAAACACTGCAAAACAAAACTTTAAAACTTATTTATAGGTAAAATTAAAAGATTATTTTTACATTTTACAGTAAAAACAAACACGTGGCTGTTGATGGGAAAATACGGGCATAGATACGCGTCCTATATATTTTGCGTTTAGGTTGCGTGTTTTGATGTGCGTGCCTGTTTGCGCGGCAACAAGTACTGCGTGCACGGGTGAACGCGTTACGTTATGTTCTTGCATGAGCACATTTGTTAAAATCCCACAATAAACTTGTCAATGTTGTAATAAACAAAGAACAAATTAGTACAAAAGGGGTTATGGGGACGTGCCGCAAATTCGGGTAGCAAAATCAGGCTTTCTGGTATTCCAATCGGTCCTTTTTCTTCGCGAAATGGGGTATTTTGATGGGTTTTCTTTTCAAAATTTTCGGAAATTTGCGCCAAATGCCACAAATTTTGACATTTCTTCTTGAAATGTTTGAACATTTTGCTAAAATATAACGAATTTGGACAGAAAAAAGGAGATTTTTTATTAAATCTGGGTCAAAATTTAAAAGATTTGGTATATGGATGGGTCAATTATTCTTAAAAATTGGTATTTGGATGGGTGACTTTCAAAATTTCCCAGAGGCACGTCCCTACCCAAACCATATCTGAGTAGCCCCCCCGGGATTTTAGCTTTCTTTCAATATTTACAAAATAAGGAGCTTAAAATTGAATCTGAAAGTTGAGCACAATTGTCACCAATAATATCAATTGGTGGGATTGTTTGCATTTTTTGACCTATTTTTTGCATTTTTTTAAAAACTAAGATAAAAATCAAAAATTTGAGAAAACCGTTCCTAGACATTTGTTTCTTAATTCCAAAAAGCTAAAAAGTTCAAAATTTCATGAATGCAAATTTTAGTTAGGCTTTCCAGAAATTTTTGGTCAAAAAATACGGTTTTTGGCATTTTTTGCCAAAATTGACATTTTTGGTCAAAAACTTATGTCATCATCATGTTCAGGGTAAAACTCCGCTTCTAAAAATATATACTTTTATATAGTTTATGCAATTAGTTTGAAAGTTAAAGCACAAAAACGGTTTATGCCATTTGAAGGTCTACCCCAGCCTTAAGGGCCTTTTAATCAAATATATTCATTAGTTTCTATCAAAACTGATGCAGATAAATGTCGGAAACAGCACATGTAACATGGTTTTCATTATATTTCGAAAAATTCGGCTTTATTTGAAAAAAATTTAAAAAATGCGATCCTAGATAATTTTGTGCAGTTTCCAAAAAACGATATGTGATAAAATGGCAGTAACAATTTTTTAGTTACTTTTCCCGTTTCATTTTACGCAAAATCACTGTTTTTTGCTATTTTTTTCCAAATATGGTAATTGTTTAACCAAACCAATAGCATAAGCAGATTCCTTGTCAAATTTCCTTTCTAGAAATGTATACTTTTCTTTACTGTAACTTAATATTTTTAGACTTATAAGCCAAAAAAGAAAGTCAACATATAAGCCTTAACAGGCCCCTTAAGCGAGGATTGCTTGTGAAAATACGAGGGTCATTCAAAAAGTTCTACCTGTTGTATCATAACTTCTGTTCTATTAAAGGTAGCTAATTGAAAATTGGCAAAAATATAACTACATATGTCATCTACACATAGTGAAAACATCGTGTCAATACCTTTTCTAGAGTTTTGCAGGTGATCTAAGAACCACAGTAAAGTTTAGTACACCGGAAACGGTCAAAATATGTGCAAATTTTTAAAAGTGGCTCAAGTACAGTGAATTGAAAAAGCCATAATATAGCAATATAGTATTGCTATACAATGAACATTTTATAAATCATAAGAATAAACATGCAATTATATGGGATGATTAAAAAGCTGACCAAAACTGAAAATAATGGTCATTCACAATCACAACAATAATAGGAACAAATCGCCCCTGCAGCAATATTATGAAAATCACCAAAACACACTTTACGAAGAAATTGAACTTAATAAAACAGATGTGAAATGGTAGCATTATGAAGCTTTATTTTTTATTACATTTTTATAGTTGATCAAAAGGGGAATTAAATTCAATTTGTTGACAGAAAATGTGGTGTAGTACCTTTAATTTTGGTTTTTCACATAAAAACGCACATGGAAAAGTCAGGCTATAGAGAAACACACAATGCTGATATTCGTAACCTGAAAAGGTACAAGACATCCTTTCAAATGTAAGGATTCTGGGTAATTTCTATCAGTACCAAGTTTACTTTATCAGTGACAAATGATTTGTTGGACTGTTAGGTACACTTTCATTTCAAATTTGTTCTGTAACTTTCATAAATTTTGGGAATACATATGATTGTTCATTCCTTAGCTGCACATATAATTTCAGGTGCAATGCCATTAGATATTTCACCGTTTCCGGTGTACCCGGACCTTACTGTGGTTTTTAGGTAACTTACAGAAATCTAGAAAAGATATTGATATGATTGTTTCAAGTAGCTACCTTTAATAAAACAAAAGTTATGATATAACAGGTAGAACCTTTTGAATGACCCTCGTACATACCGTCAAGTCTTGAAATCACCTGTTTTGATACTCGAAACAAGGATCTTATGGGATCCTAGTTTTGCTCATCAAAACTAACCTAAATCCTTGTTTTCATTAACATGCATGATTACAAGTTCCACAGATGAGTGCCCCCCCGGACTGAAATGGCAAATTTTCCTCATTTGGAAGTAAGGCATCATCAAACTACTAAATGGGTGAGAAAAATAAAATTTTGATAATTTCATCTAGGTTAATGACTTTATATGATGAGAATCATGTATGCAATTATTGGTAATTATGGTAATTAGAAATTCATCAATGATGATCAATCAAGTCCAGGATATCAATCAAGTCCAGGATAATTTGTTGGTAGAAAAATAAGGCCTAAAAAAGTTTGATTGGAACCAGCCAAATCCTAAAAGAAAGAAAAAATCCCCAACTGGAATTTTTTCTTTTACTTTTCAAAAAAAAATCTTACTTTTCAGAGCATACTTTTTAAATACACAAAAATAAAATTCAAACACACACTCATGCCTTTTCTTGGTTTCTGTTTCATTCAACTTTGTGTCAATATCTGCCCAAAATGTGACAAAAATAAAAAATCTTGACTGATCGACTCAAATGTCTTCCCCTATGTTACGCCAATCAAAAGATTTTTAGCGAAGGTCTAATCGGAGGTTTGCACACCTAATTAATTATTGTGATGATGATGAAGCCAAATTCTTTCATTGATCTACACAACATCTTGGATGAAATTATTTTCCCAAATCAAAATGTGTTTGCAAACTTTTACTTTTACTTAATAGTTCAATTAGGCCTAATTTTAGCTGTTTACAAAATTCATACTAGCGAGCTGTTTTCTAAATTTGGACTAGCAAGCCTTTTATAGATGTTGGACTAACAAGCCTGATTAAAAATTTGGACTATTGTTGTTGGATTTAATTCGTGAACGCGTGTTTGTAGCAAGTACGCAGTGATCCCTGACGCGAGCGTATATTTTCAAGGTTGTTTAGTTCGCGTGTACGCCCAAGGCTCTGAGTACGCGTTCACGAATTAAATCCAACAACTATAGTTGTTATTGAAATTTGGTCTAGTCAGCTGTTTTTAAGATTTGGAACAGCGAGCCTTCTTAAAAATTTGGACCGACAAGCCTTTTTTTATCATTCGTACTGGCGGGCCTATGGACTACCGAGCTGTTTTCTGACTATGAGCCTTTTAAATGGTAATATTTTCCCTGCTTATTGTTATCACTAATAGTATACAACAGGCCTGGTATACAAATATACTTTAAAATCTCGATATAGTGCCCCTTTTCCCAGTTGCCATTTTGTGCCATATTTTTTTTTATATGGTTTAAAAGATATGAAATTGATTGCCTGTGTCTGATATATAACGAATGTAACTTTAATTTTAACATCTGATTAGTGATGTAGACCTGTTGGTATTGTGGTAAGAAACACGTTTATGAGCAAAACATGAGGTGCACTATATCGAGATTTTAAAGTATACCAACTTGAAGGTCCCCATGGAAGCAGGTGGCGCAGCGGTACTCCCCTCGCCTTGCACCATTGAGCCCAGGACTGTCACAGAATGTCAAAAATAGTTAAATAATGTTATATTGTAGACAGCTACAAAGTATCAGAAAGGTAAGTTGAGACTCATAGGTTTATTTATAGGCACGGATGTGGATGTGCATTCATTTGATGGTACTAATAAGACTGTTGAAATCTTATTTGCAAAGCACTATGTATCATTTTCCATGCCTTAAGGGTGAATACCGGACTTGGTGGGCTAAAAATGATAATTAAAATGTAGAATCAAGGGGAAAATTACTTTTCTGTTGCACTTTATTTGACGTCAATAGGAGCTTCCATTCAAAAGTTACGGTCAAAAACATAATTTAACGAAATGAAATGGCTTTCTATATTTTTTATTAGTGGTGGGCTATAAAAGGGTGATGTTTCAATTTCCTTAGGGGCACATCCTAGTTGATACAGTATGACCTCCTGATCATTTTGACACCTTTTTCATCAAATCGGCCAAAAAATGAGGCAGTGCCGGCAAAAAAACTGATTCAGACGAGGGGGGGGGGGGTGTCTGAAAATGACCAATTGTGTTATATTGTATTCTGTACCCTATTTTGGTGATGTAGGTATTGTTTTGTATGTTTTTTGTGGACAGAAAAAAAAATTAAAAAAACCTTTTACTCTTCAATCATTGCAGAATGCTTCATCCACATATTAACTCTATAACATTTGATCAAATTTTTCTGTAAAATTTCTTTGAAAAACCTCATTTTTTGTGCAAATTTGGATATTTTCAGCAGAAATTTTAATTCAATTTTTCAAACCACTTACAGCTGTTTACTTAAATTGTCTAGCTAAAAATTGGTAAATTAAAGTTCAAATTTACAACCAGAGGTTGTATCATATGTTTAAACTGATCAAACTTTCACGCTTCAGTGCACAAAAATATTAGCATTTCGGAGTCCTTCCGTAAAATCCTCCCGTAACAGTGACATGTTTTTTATTTGCTTTTAAACCTACAAAACCAACTTTGTTCATTTTTAGGTCTACAGATAAGCCTACAGGTGTTCACAAGACATTATAAGAGATTGCAGGAAGTCACCTGCAAATTCCTCAGAAACATGCAAATCAAGTCTGAGGTGAAAAGTAATGTCCATTTTGGCATCCTTCCGTTAGGGACCTAATTAATGTGCATTTATAACTTGTTAACGAAAAACAGTTTGGTCATATTTTCAAGTCAACTGAAACTTCTTAAGGCGTAAAAATAACACTAGATCATTCAATAGGTTTAAAAGTCTTTCTGACAGTGTGTGTTTTTGAAATTTGAAAATTGCTTCTGAACGTCCTTCCGTAACGATGGAATTTGCCTTTTACATGTAAGCGGCCATCTTTAAGTTGTCACATTTCCATTATTACATGGCCGATCGACTCGATTTTTAGGTATGTGATGCACAATTTAAAATCACTACTTACAAGATTCGTTGACCTTGAATGACCTTTTGACCTTGGTATCTGACTGACCTTTAAAATATTCTCAGAACCCATTTGGAGCCCCAAAACAAAGGAAAGGAATCAGTAAACTTATCACAAGAAACTAAATAATTAAAATCAGTAGACGACTATTAGCAAATCGGCCGTGAACAAGTTATTTTATTTGTTCATGTAATCGCAAGTGCCGTCATAAATTTTTGATTGTAAATATGTGACAGCAATACAGCTGAGTTGGGCACAACACTAAACAGTACATCATCAGATCGATCATAACTGCATAATTTTGCATCATGATAAAATGCGTGAAATCAGATACAACTAACAAGGTGTGTATCTATACTTACAAATGATGTAAAACCACAGCGAAAAATATAGAAGCAAGATGACTCATTTACAATACAAGATGGTTCGCAAACCAGTAGTCTCGCCTGCGTATCGACCGCCTACTTAATCATTCAGTTGTGGGGTGGATCCCAAGGGAAAGGTCATACAACTGGGTCACCATTGGCACTTTTGATCGCTGGTCCAAGACGTACAATTTGAGACCTTAACCTTTGAAATCGGACAAAGTTGAAAATTTGACCTTTCTTTTGACCTTTGACCCCCAGGGAATGGTCGGACGACGGGGTCACCATTGGCAGCTCTATTAACACCTACCCACCAAATTTCATGAATGTAGGGTGCAAGGTTTGTAAAATATGCCATTTAAAGCATTTTACGCATAAATTATGCTACATTTTATGCATAAATTATGCAAATTAGGTACTTAATTAGCATATTTTGCGCTCAAATTGCAGCTGGCACAAGCGCAGCTCTATCCCCACCTACCCACCAAATTTCATGAATGTAGGGTGCACGGTTTGTAAAATATGCCATTTAAAGCATTTTACGCATAAATTATGCAAATTAGGTACTTAATTAGCATATTTTGCGACGAAAATGATGCTGGATCTAGATTGGCACCAGGTCTACCCAGTCACCAAATATCATCAACGTAGGGCATGCGGTTCTCGAGTTACGTTCCGGACGGCGGACGCTGGACGGCGGACGCCGGACAGAGAATTGCATTGCTATATCTCTTCTGAAAATTTTCAGGCGAGACAAAAATCAATTGTAAAAAATTATGATTCTAACTTTAGTTCATTTAACTCACATTGATCGCATGTCTAACAACTCAGTGACTCCATTATGAGTGACTCACATGGACAGCCCCATTTTCCACAAGATCGGCACCATTTTGGCGATGTTATGATGATACATTTATTACGATGAGAAGAGGACATGCAATTGAAAATACTTAGCTGAAATATCTGGCAGTGGTATTGGTACAAAGTTTTTTGGCTTGGGTGTCTTGTAAATACAAGCGATCAGGGTTTAAAAACTTGGCGATTTATTTCGAGCAGGTTTGCAACATTTGTACGATCTTTGGAAATTACAGCAAAAAATGCTTTAAGATACATTGATTAGAGCTGCACATGAATAGTATGAGGATGAGGGGCTTCCCCCTACCTCCCCGCCAAATGTCTCTCACCGGATTTGCATTGATCTCAGGTTTTGACTACTCCTAACTATGAGTTTGATGTCAAACTCAAATTCAAGCCCAATACAACCTGCCTAATACATCTGTTACTCCAGTGTTTACCAAACTGACAGCTTGAAGTGGCCAATTATAATTTATAACTGTGTAAAAGCAATCAATAAATAGGCCTAACTATATTGATCTGAGCTAGCTGAGCCATGATTGGCCATTAGCAATGACAAGACATTTTTATGAATGGAAGCAACATGTCATTTTTGGTGGGAATTTGAGAATTGCCTCTTTGCATGCTGGGAGGATAATGCAAATTACCAAGATGGCTGGCATGTAAACAAACATTAATATTTACAGTGTCTCTGATGCTTACCCTGGAAATATCTCATTTTTTCACTTGTGAGGATTGATTGAAATATCAGGTTAGTGATAATTCATTTCTTAAACATGTTTCATCCACGCTTCCAAGACCTTGTTGTATTTGATCTCATATATCAGGATTTTTCAGGACTCAGTGAACATGTGTGGAACATGTTTCAATACAGTGTTTTCAATGAGAGACGTGTAGGAACGAATTGTCTTCAATGTAGGTTTTGACCCCCAAATCCACAGATCTGAGGAACTTTCTCATTTGCCTACTCGATTATTAAATTTCATTTTTCAAATTACGTACATCAGTGTCTGACAGGAGCAATGAGCGCCATCAGTTCCGCTAACTAAAAAACTAATGACTACTAGTGGGACATTTGGACTTGAAAAATCAGAGGTTTTGTATGCATTGTTTACATCATTTTGATGCCATCTTACTCTGTCAAGTGTGTTGAATTCGGCGGTCCACGATCAATATTTTGTTGATTTTTGGTACATCAATTTTTGATTATGAATTTGTTTTGTCTTGAACATATATAGTGCTATTTGATAGTGATCACAGACATCTATTGCTACGTACAAGAGGTGTCTCTGCTTCATATTTCTCTGCTTCATATTTCAAATTTTTGACAGATTTCGCACAAGTCAATAGCTGTGAACTCTGTCCTTAATTATGACGTACGAAATGCAACCAATGTGCAATGGAATATCTGCTTCTGCTTTAGATACTTCGCAACACTCCAATTGGAGTCAAACGCAAAGCTCTCTGGTCCTGACCTACAGAGAAATATATTCTTTTGAAGGTATAGTCAACATGACCGGGAAAGTTTTCCCTACTGTTTTCGAATAGCCCATGACGTTCTTTTACATCAGACAGTGTGTCGGGAACGCTTCAGATGGGACCAACGGCTTTCTGTGCCTTCGTGCCTTCCGAAGCAAGTTAGTTTCTTCTGCTGCACCTTGATTGTGAAACCCGATCGACTCACTGCGATGATTTATCTCATTCGTCGATACAAAATTCTGTAGAGAAATTCCTGTGACTTTGCCCAATGAAATATTTTGTTGATCTTGGTTTCATGTCTTCCGCTGATAGCAAATATTGTTCATATGTCATTATGCATATGGAGCTCTATAAAATCGGGCACCATAGAACGACGATTATTGACCCTGTGTTATCACTGAATAACGTGTAGGTAGGGTGAAAAACATCATCTAGATTTCATCTTAATTGGAAATAAATTTTTTGCGACCGTAGATATTTTACCGTCATAAATACGAAGAATAAATTAGGTTTCCATGGTTACGATGCCTCGTTTTCGGTAACATAATTTTATAAATATGTACGGTCGCAAAAAATGTAGTTCTGTCATATTTCACCCAAAATGTTAACAAGCACAAATAAAGAATGTAATAATATTGATTTTAATAAATTATATCGAGATTACGTATTTTTTTACCCGAAATATCTGGCTGTGGTATTGGTACCACAGCCAGAAGCAATTAAGCTCTGCAATAAAACCTGCGCATAAGTGCACATACCCAATATCCCCAAAAATGATCATAGCTATCGTAACCAAGGTCTCTGATCCGAACAGTGCGATTTTCATAAATTTAATTCAAAAAGGTTCCTTTCATGAATATGGAATAAAACATTTCTGTTTTTTCAAGTACCATTTGTATTTTTCAATTTATGCACAAATGGCCATTATGTGATAGGCTGTACTACACAGCTTGCCTCAAGCCAAAAACGAAGTTTTTTGGCTTGTGTTTCTCGAGCAAGTATTTTTAAGTTTCAAGATGATTTTAGAAGTGCAAATATTCATGGAAAAAACACAGCGTATTAATATTCCGAGGCAACCGGAAATTGTAATGAGTTGTGCGACAATAAAAATGTGTTTTCTGTTTATCAACACGGAATACTGTTGCACTGTGAGAATTCTCGCGATATTTTTCACTTTTTCATCATTTTATCCTCCTCAGATTTTGGATTTAAAATTTAAACACAACGCACGGGAGAGCAGGATCCTGAACAGGATTATGGGCAAATTGTGAGTACATTTGTATTTTAAAGGTGCAATTCATGATTTTGATGTGGTCTCTTTTCTAGCTAAATAAAAAGAAGAGTACAACATAAATATATACTGAAAATTTCACTTGATTCCGACCATTCGTTTCCAAGTTACAAGCTTTACACAAATTACAAGCATTTTGAAAATTCCCATAGACTACTGTGTTGTAATTACTGTCGGGGCCCCGACAATAATTAGAAAATGACACATTTTCTCAAAAATGCAAGCACATATGAAAGAATGGTTTGGCGATCGTAACATATACCACTTGAGGATTCTTATAAGCTACAAAACTCTAATTTGATAGCGGTGACCTTGAGTGTGAAAATTGGATCATGAATTGCCCCTTTAAGTGACATAAATTAGTGGCTAAACTTTGCCAATTTTGATTTACCGCGAGACCCTGAAGACGAAGGCATGGGCTATTCGTCAGCGGTTGTGGGGTTAACTTAAAGGAACAACCGCTGATTCATATCATTCAATCGGCGCAGACTGCATGCTGCACTGACACTGACATCATGCGCCATTTTGACAAACATAATGTCCTTACACACCGCCAACATGGTTTCCGTACAAAACACTCATGTGAATCACAACTACTGCTCACAGTCACAGTTGACGATCTGGCTAAATCCCTGGACAATCGGACGCCTTTGGATATGATCATAATGGATTTTTCCAAGGCGTTTGATACAGTACTATAAACTGCACTCATACGGTATTACAGGCACAACTCACGCTTGGATAGGAACTTTTCTTACAAAGCGCTCCCAGAGGGTTGTTGTCAATGGAGAACATTCGAAGTGGGTTCATGTAAAATCTGGTGTCCCACAGGGGACCGTCTAAGGTCCTCTCTTGTTTTTGATCTACCTGAATGATCTTCCTGACAACATTTCATCTGAAGTTCGTCTCTTTGCAGACGATTGTGTCTTGTACCGTCCCATTATCAACAGCATTGATATTGATAATTTACAAACTGACCTAAATACCCTCACACAATGGCAGAACACATGGCAAATGCATTTCAATGCCGACAAATGCTTTGTTTTAAAACTCACTCACTCAAAGAAAACATCATCGCATCAATATATGCTCGGTCATTCAACTCTCCAAGAACTAAAATCACATTCATATCTTGGAGTTAATATATCTCATGACCTAAAGTGGGTTGATCATGTTAATGCCTCCGTTTCCAAGGCCAATAGAGTGTTAGGTGTTATCCAAAGGAATTTTCATTCCTGCCCCACTGAGCTCAAAGCCACAGCCTATAAGTCACTTGTACGTCCACATCTTGAGTACTCGGCAACTGTTTGGGATCCCCACACTGGAGATCTCATCCAGAAACTAGAGGCTGTACAACGTCGAGCTGCAAGGTTTGCATGTAGGGACTACAGCCCCTACAGCAGTGTCACCGAAATGTTAAAATCAATTGAATGGGATACCTTGCAGCTAAGGAGAAAGGTAGCTTGTCTAACCATGCTACATAAGATCACAAATGATCAGGTGGCCATACCAGCATCTCGGCCGGTTTTTTTCTTTTGCAGCCGGTCAATCACCCAACTCGCCATTCCAACTCCAAATCATTCATAAGACCAAGAGCCAAAAAAGACTGCTTCAACCAATCATTCTTCCCCCGGACTATAAATGAATGGAACCAACTACCACAACATCTCGCAGACATACCTGCCACAGAAATATTTAAAGAAGAAACCACCAAGTACCTAAGAAACCAACCATCCCACTAAATAACATCTTCGCGCACTCACACACCTCTGCGTTTGACCTCAACTGAGTCTGAGGAGTTGCAGAGTATCAACGTCAAAGTCAAAGTCACTGTTCATGGATAAATTTCGTTGTTTCTTTCTTTCTTTCGTTATTGTCGGTAGTACATATAAATGCATTTCACCAACTTTGACAAACAACACAAGACTTGAATTGAATTTTGACCGAAACGGAGTTGGGAACAATCAGGGGTACAATACCCTACTCTTCGCGATACTGACTGTGATTACATGTACAGGTATGACTCTTCTGTACATGGGACCGACGGCTTTACGTCCCCTCCGAAGGACGACAATCTCTCATGAAATATTCACCCAACTCTAAATACTTCATGTAAGGGGCGGAGAAGATCGAATATCTGACCAAATGCTCCCACCAAGTCAGACAAACATCTTAGCAAAGATTCCGAGATTCCATTCCGGCAAGGCAACCCTCACCGGGAATCGAACCCGGGCTACCTAGGTCTAACGCCCCTTGACCGCAACGCCGCAATGACCAAAAATTGGCCAACCCGGTTTTTCTATTTTTTTCTTCAAGTTGCGTACATCGATGTTTGACAAGAGCAAGAGCATTAGTTCCACTAACTAAAACATTAATTGCGATGACTAATGGGACATGTGGACTTGAAAAATTGAAGATTTTGTAAGTTTGTTTACATCATTTTGACGCCATCTTAAGTCTGTCAAGTGTGTTGAATTCGGCAGTCCAACTTTGGAATTTTGTCAATTCTTGAGCGAGTGCTATTTGATAGTGATCACATACATCTGTTGCTTCAAGAGGTGCATCTGCTTCGTATTTTTCAAAATTTTGTCGGCGTTTCGCAGAAGTCAATGGCTGTTAGCCCAGACCCAATATGTAATGAAATGGAGTATGGGTCTGGAAACTCAGACTAACCCGGGCCCAATGCGTGCCAGGCGAGATTGCTAACCACTACACTACGCCGTCACGGCGCCCGAACTCACTAGTACCGTGAGCACCTACATGACTATGATGACGTACTCACCCATTCAGCTCACACAAAATGTAAGTATGAAAGAGAAATTTCAGTGAAAATGGTAAGAAACTAAGTCGGAAATTGTGGAAACAGTCACGAAAACAAACTCTGCGTTGCTGTGTTGCTCCTGTCGATTAAGGTCACACTTCACTAAATAACTACCAGTCTAAACAAGAATAGCCTTTAAAAGGGACAAACTCACGTCAGCCGGGAGTCAAGTTCAAGTTCTCAAGAAAACCAAAAAACAAAACAAAACAAAACAAACAAACAAACACAAATAAAAACAAAAACAAACAAACAAAAACATAATGAAATTTGATGAAACTGCAGGTGGAACCAACCAAAATGTAATATCTTCGCCTCAAATGACAATGTTAAATGTCATTTGAGTTTGGATCGAACAGACTCATCACTAATTGTTTTGTGCAATATTCTGGTGCATTATCAAATGTTATTGCAGGTGCATATTTTAAACTAAAGTTTGCACATGTTGTACAGTTTTGAAATGATGTTTGCGCGGTGTTTTGATGTTATATGTTATGTTCGGTTTTTACTTGATCTTTATGTATTATAGTACATGTAGGCCTATATATTATCTTTTATGTAAAAGTTGATGCAATTCAGATTTTATTCTGCTATGTCATTTTATGTCAATAAACCTTTTATGAAATGAAATGAAATGAATGTTATTCATCAATCTTATCTTGTTTCTCACTCTTTAGAATCAAAAAGGGGTACTTCCACTAACAGCAAACCATCTTTCACAACAAAGAAATCTGACAAGAATACCAACGTCATTCCGACGACCGATCGACGTGAAACTTATGCCGATATGAGGAACGAAGATACTGTTGACAAAACAAATCGTGCTATTAGTGAAGAACAAACGAGACTCAACTTGGCAAAAAGACTTTCTCAGCAAGAAACCAATGCTATTAATAATATGAAGATCAAAGAACTTGCTGATAAATCAAAACAGTTTGCGCATGCACAAACATACCTTGCCAAACTTGAAACGAGAATGACTTTACAAGATTCAAATTGCAACCTTATGCCCTTGTCAACTCAAGCAATAACTGAAAATCCTGCATGTCCTGTTGACACTAATCAATCAATCAATGATACAAGTATATACTTGCATAACATGCATACCCCATGAAGGAGTCTATTCGTACAGGGGACCCACGGCTTTACGTGACTGTCCGACCACGGAGCAAGTAGAGTAAA
>JXSR01S004711.1:7303-17695 GCA_000969725.1 Ophiothrix spiculata
ACTATAAATCAATATTAAGTTGTCAATATTAATTACTTCCTGTTAAAAGACATGGTTGAACAATTATGACCAATTAAAATATGTAGACTGATCATGAATTGATGAGACGAATAAATTACAATAGATGTTTAGATTTTGCAGCTTAATTATGTTTAGATTTTGCAGCTCAAATGAATTATTGCGTTATTTGCAAGTTTACTACAGACTGAGAAAGGCATGCGAGTACCACCGCACATCTATAACGATGCTGAGGAATGCGATTAATCTCACATGACCAAATTTTGGCTCTCTCAATGTTCAAGCACTGTGGTTCAAGTTGTTGAGAAAAAAGAATATGAGCAGCATACCCAACAGAAAACTCTAGTTCAACGGTAGGCTTTCCACTCTGATGATGAATTTAACATTTTATTCAGTCCCGGGCCGGGCGGTTTTCTTCTCCTTGTTTTCTTGGGCAAGTAATTTTACTCTACTTGCTCCGTGGTCGGACAATCACGTTAAGCCGTGGGTCCCCTGTACGAATAGACTCCTTCATGGGGTATGCATGTTAGAGTTAGCATACTTTTAGCCATATTGATACTACAGGCAAACCAGAATCAGCTTCCCAAGTTTCCAAGAGGCAATTGGCTGTAAGGTTCCATGTCTAAAGGATTTTCAACACACTCAGTTGCTTCTATTTGAACTCGGAACCTTTGAAATGGTGCATTCTATTAAAGTCTGTTGATATATTATACCCCACACTACATCTGTTGATACAGTAGTGATTTTAGGCCAAAAAAAAAAGAACTCTGTCTGAGCTTACTAAGGTCAAAACCCTAAGCGCTATGCGTGGGTTTTTTTAGTAAAAAAGGGCTACGCGGATGCAGAAATCCCCCCCTTTTTTTCTTTTTTTTTTGTTGCATTTTTCGGCCACTTTTTATTTTTTCCGTGGCCGGTTTGCGGCCGTTTATTTAACTTTTTTTCCAGAATTAGGAAAAAAAGATGAAAAAAACCTGGAAATTTCTCAAAAACCTAAAAAAAAAAAAAGAAATGCGCTAAATTTGGATTTTTAAAAGCTATGCGAGCGGGAAGCTGAGACAGACTATTTTTTTTCCTTTGGCTTTATAAACCTTACGACTAGGCCTACATAAAGCAGTGTCATACTGGAAATCGGGAAGGACAACAAAAATATGTGGCGTAGCCACTGGCTGGAACTTGGAAGCGCACAGATTGAGGGAACTTATCTGCAAATGTAAAACCTCCCAAATGGACAAAATTTTGCTAGGGATAGGCTTATTTGTTAAGAAAATAAGGAGAAATAGGCCTACAACTAGTACAAGGGGGAAAAATCAGAAATGGTTGAGTTAATCTGGGAAGAAGGTTTGATTTTTGTTAGAATTCAATATATTTCAATTTTTGATTTTTAAACCCATTGCATTTTTCATTGAAAGCCTTTCCCGCACCATTAAATGAGTTGCTTTTCTCTGATGCAACCGGATGTATTTTCTTGAATAACGCATCGTTATTGTTTGTAATTTTTATGTGAAAAAGTGCAGAAGCCCCCTACCAATACTACTAGTCTCTTTGCATAACAACATGTTAATAAACTCAATGTAAAACTGGCAATGATTAAAAACTTAGAGTATTTGTCCCAGTAATACTGAGGAACTAATTCAAATAAATTATCATGTTGCTGCATTGACATGTTTTATTTCCCTCCCTCTCAATTTAGTCAATCATCAATTTGCCCAATAATATTCCCCAGCACCACACAATATATGCGCTCTTCTTCACCAGAACTCAAAATGAATTTAATTTCACTCCAGTATTTATTCCTGCTATTGTTGTAGTCATCTGATATTGACTCGACCATTATCAACGCTATGGTAGATAGATCACTTTGCCAATTTGTTTCAAGGCGGCAAATTGAAATCTAGCCAGAAGGTAATTACCACGGAAGACAGCAATCCCTGGCATTGCTCAAATTGTACCGACATATTCACAGCATCCACCTTGATCCGGTGACGGTAGTCGGCGAGGAAAAAGTTTTTAGCGCAGGATTTGAAAAAATTAAAAACATTTCTAAAACGGTTTTGAGAATTTATCTATGAAAAGACAAGCTAGCATTATGAACCACTGTGATATCACAGAGCTGTATATACAACAGCATGCCTATTGAAGATGGTCCCTTACAGTTATTTATTCGGAAAAATACAAGCACATTTGGAGTAATTGGACAGGGTAAATTATAACAACATGGTCATATTGATCATCAAAACTTCACCAGTTGATCAATTAAGTTCCCAATTCGAGCCCTAGATGAGTTTGAATTGATTAAACAGGTTTATTTAGTTGACAGGGATTGGCTGCATACACTAGTTAGGACAAAGGTCACTAAATTTATTCCCAACAATTTGCCAACCAAAATTGTACACTATCATTCTCATATCACGATTGACCAAACCAACTGTGTACATATATGTAGGATTTTATTAGGAATCTGTTGAGTCTGAAGAGAAATGTCCAAAAAGATGAAATTTGGCCCAAAAATTGCGAAAGAAATAAACTACACACAAAGCCTATGTGGTAAACCTGTATATACTAGGGTGTGGTGTAGTGCAAATCCACTGAATTGACATGTACAAGACAATTTTTACATGTCAAACCATATTTCAACCCTCAACACATCTTCCCCATCTTAGTGATGATATGGACTGTTTTAGTTACTCATAAATTGGTCCCCCAACTACAATAGTTTGTTCCAGTATTGAGAAAAACAAGCAAATGAATAGAAAACACTAGGTGACCTTTCAAAGCCTGTCTCTTATAAACACAATTTTCCCTATGCTGAAATATTCACAGACAGCACATCCATGTCATATTCAATGTTTACCCTCCCAATTCTACCAAAATTCTCCTCTTGAAATTGTTTGTAAAAGTTGTACCAAAAAGTTATGAAAGTGTCCACAAAATGCGAGTTATCAAAATCCCTGGGATGGTACTTTTGTTTGCGGAATTGACGCCTGTCATGCTGTACTGACCTTATACAATTCTTGTTTTGAAATCAAGCGAAATGGAAATTAGGATTCATCTTTTTCGTTTTTTATTTGATTCATATTGATAAATATGGGTGATACTTGGTGAGGGGGCATTTGTTTTTCAGGCCGGAGTTACTTGAGGTCATTAAGAGTATTAACTGAGAGCTGCCATGAAACAAAGATATAAAGAAGCACAGCCAGCACATAATTGCGAGGTTAAGCAAGAAGATCCTCCACTGGAATGCCTTGTAGCCTGTATGCTAGTCAATGTAGACTGACAATGGTTGGCACTAGGCATGCAGACAGAGCGACTGCCGTCCAATTTTCAATCTATACACCACTCTATACACTTCCCTCTAGGCCAGGAACGGAACTACTTTCGCATGCAAATCAGCTTGTGTGCCCCTCATAAATAAGCCATTAGTCATTCAGCTGGCGTAGATATGCTAGATGCACACAGGCTGAGGACTTGGTTTAGAGTTAACACAGGCACAATGGCGCTGCATAATGTGTGTGTTGAGTGCATGCATTTTCTGATCAGACCTCCCGGGAAAGCATACAGTGTAGAAGGCCAGGCCTTTAATTGGACCTTCAGGGATCCACTCAACATATATTCAATGCGCTATACAATTATAGTTCCTTTCTCAGCTTATTTGCCATGATTGATGTATTTATTTTGATAAATCGAAATCGTGAGATGTGTTAACGAGATCCCTGAGACTCTTGGTAGATGCGGGATTCTCACTAGTGTAGAGTTAGCCGGCTGCTTTTAGGGTTTATTATGCAGCTAGCAGAGAGAAAACTTGCCTGGCCATAAACAAATAGTTTTATGTGTGCATTCAGTGTGAATAAGCTCTCCACGCATAAAAATAACTTGGACTAAAGCTTGCATTGGTAAAAGGGGTTTTATGTTTTTTATATGGCTCGTTGAATGAATAGAGAAATTGATGGATGGATAGATCTCTAATATTCATGAGATCCACAAAACCATAGCTAGCTGCTTTGCTGGCAGCTGAGGGAGTCAATTTATATGGTGGATCAAAATTAAATTGCTGTGTTGCTTTATGCTAGAAAAATATAAAACCTCTTCTACATTTTCACAAAAATAGTTTAGGGCATTGAATATAATTACATTTTTTCCCCTTGATTTTGATTGGTTTGAACCCCGGTTTGGATCTATAGGGGTTTATGCATCCTGCTAGGATAGATAGATATTCATTGGTTAGAAAAATGTTGTTCTTAGTTGTTTCTTTTTAGTAATCAGTGTCAGGTTGTTCGTTCCACCAGCTGCTTGTAGTTAAAGAAGTTAACATTTGATCCGCATTTGATATTGTTTCACAGTTCAGTGTAATTTGGAAACAAAATACTGGCTGTAATTTATACCAATCATGCAGGCCTAATTAGTTCTAAAGAAATTAAGATTTATTTTTTTAGGAAAATGAGACATTTTTGTGATATTATTACATTAGGCGCTTATGCACAACAATCTTAAATATCAGTGTTCCGATTGGCTGTCTTGTTGCTTCATATCAGGATGAAGTAATTGTTTTTTGCTGCCAGTTTTGCATCTTAAAGTAAAAGCATAATTTTTCTTTAAATGTTAAAAAGGTTAGCTCTATGTGATTTTCAAAAAAAATTCACAACCTGACAAAATGTGTTCAATATGATGAGATCATTTGATGATGGGAAATAAGTTGAGAAAGAAATCAAAAATTGAAATTCAACAAAATCTTCTGAGGAAAAGTTAGAATAATTTTACTGAGTATTCCTTTTACGCCAACATAGCATTTCACTTGTGTGGCTCATTTCAAATGCAAGCCTTCTGCGTTGATTATATTTCCTGCCGATTCTATCATGACTCAGTGCATATCGGGCCACAAGCAAGGGACTTTTTTCCTACGCTAGTTGATATACTAGCACACGAGGTAGAAAATAAACGAATGAGCTTGGCTTATTAAAATGTACCCGATCTTTTTAAATTTTTTATTTTGATGAAATGGTGTGCTTTGCCTCTTAATTCACTTTCTTTCTTGATTGGCTTGTAATTTATTTTCGTTGTTCTTGATTGCTAGTAATCAACTATCGCTTGATAAATTTAGAATTAACTACAGACATCTCAGTGGTACATGTTTTGTAACAAAAATCTTATATAAAATTGTTTTATGTTCATTTTTCAACTTCAATCAAATTTGTATATTTTCTCTTTTTCCAGATCATATTTGTCTAAATTGTTCAGTTCTAATCCATATTTTCTTACATTCTCTGAGATGTTTGTATTTGAAAGCCAAACTTGCTTCTCTGATTTTTAATTTTATTCTAGATTTCATTAGTATAACTAACAAATAGTATTTATTTTATCAGGAATCAATTTTTCTGTATCATCAAAATAGTTTGAACTTTTTATCTACCTCCTACATGGAGGAGTGGCCAACTTTGATCAATATCTCTCCAACACATGGTATGAATATTCATGTTAGCCTCTATTTTTAACCACTTTAAATTTCTCACTACTTAAATAACCCGAAGGAAAATTGACATGAAAATAAATGTACTGTGAATAATCTTGATTTTTACTTTGTAACTGAACAAATCCAAGCCAGAGCGATGCAAGAGGAGACCCGTGATTGAGCTGCAAATCCTTCAGACTTGACACTAACAATGATTTGACAGGTATGGGATTGAAGAAATATACAAGTGATTCTCGGGCTATGTCCCTATCTTTTACAATGGATAGCCCAAGGGGAGGGTTCCCCTCTTCATATCATTTTAACTTTTAAATTAACTTTTTTCCATTTAATGTTATCGGTCTGATCTCATCTAAGTGTTGCTTTGATCTCCTGGCTCCAGAAAAATAATATTCATTCTGGTGGTTTTTTATGACAAATATAAATATAGCTTGATGATTTGCAGATAACTGTTTTTTGTTGAATTGACAAGATTTCATCAGGGAGACAATGCGTCTTGAGTTATTTCGATTTTGTAGTTTCATAATTGTCAGAAATAACATAATTACATCTAGAAAATGTAATTTTGCCTGGCCTGTCATGTTTGTGCGCTCCCATCTCGTTTCGAGTCCATCTTAATATATTCTATTCCAGCCATGTTGGCTGTGGCAAAGGTTGTCTGATAAATAAGAACCAGCGCAGCCTGTGTTTATTGTATTCTATTGGTTTGCCCGAGTCCTGGGCAGTGCGATTGGTTTTTCAAATTGGTCTGAGGTTTGTTATTCAATGATCCTCTGGTTCTAGATGGGAAATTAAAAGTAAATTGCTTCAAAACATCAGTTTATTCAGGTGGTTTTCACTTCATGTCTTGCATTTAAGAGTTGCCATGTTGAAAATTGGCTTAGCATGTACTTAGCTATAGGAAGTGTTGTCATGTAGTTGGTGAATTCAGAGGATTTTTCATGAAATAATAAAAAAAGGTTGATTTTACAAGATTCTGTTTGATTCAGAATCAAAATGTCAATATTATTTGTGCAAGTTACCGTATGATCAAAATGACTTTGAAGAATTTTATTTCTTTGAGCAATCTTTTGGATAACAATTAACAAAATATTATTGTGACTGCATTTTAGGATTTTTGTATTTAGGATTTTTATTTGTTAAAACTAAGAGTTGATTTAATATGAACATTTTGTTGCTCATCCGGTGTAACTTCCAGAAGACTTGGCTGTTTTGTGATGATTTTTAAATCATAAATTTAGAACCAGAAAAAATATATTTACCAGAAAAAAAATTCATATTGGAAACAAATTGGCAACACTGAGTTTTTTAGAATTCACAATATTCTTGCCTAGCTTACATCGTTGTGATATTTTGACAAGCTTGACGTTCAGTATAGCAGCAAGGGAAATACACTGGCTGGTTTCAGTCAGTTGCAATGCTCAGTGCATTTTGCCATATATTCCAAATAAATTGGAGCCTCTCAGTGATAGTGAACATTTCAATACTGATTTCTCTAAGGATCTTCTTAAGATTTTACAGCCCGATGCGCCCCCATTTTGCCAGATGAAAAAGCTGTTTAAGAAAATGTTTTGATTGTACCCAAAGATGATAGAAATCTATCTATCTTAAGTTGTCAATTTACCCCTGCAAACCAAATGTTTTTCTCCTTGCTCAAATATATTATTGTGTATATTTTCACTCAGCAGCATCTGCCAGGCACAATTTTGTTACCTCAATTTTTATGCCTCTAAAATTTTAGTTGACAGGATTATTACACCAACTATAATGTCAGGAAAAGTAATGTACTTTGTGACATTAGGGATTAATAACACCTCAATTATTACTCTGGATATGATCATAATCTGATTATGTGCTAGTATTGTAGTAATTGAGAAACAAGTAATTTTAAAAATGAAATTAATTATATTCGTGAGATTTACTAAAATCTGTGCTGTCAAAGTTAACTTGAAGTTGTAAATCATATATTATGGGAATATGTAGGCCTATGTGCCTGTCTTTTGCTCTTTCACCTAACCCTAAGTCTATTAAAAATAACAAATCAAAGTTTGGCATATCGCTTTAGTCCGAGTATGTCATAGATCAGAGTTAGCAATGATCACAAAATCGTTACCATGGCAGCGCCTGCTCAGTGGCTTGACATTGTGGTAATGGGATTTTTGTGGGAGAGGTACCTGGTTCGAATCCAGGGGGCAACACACCATTTTTAACTTGCAAATTTCCGAGGTGATAGTTTTTAAACGGAGAAGTGGCGTACAGTTAGGGTTATTCTGGAACCGCAATTTGGGGAGGGGTTACGAAAGAGTCTTATTTGTTCAAGTTTAGTAGAAAAGGCATCCTATTTGGTGCATTTCTTCCAAGTTTGGTTTACTGGTGCGTGGATAATTGAACCAAAATATCGAGATGGTCAAATTTTCAGTCTGGCAGGCACAAACGCGTACAAAAACTTAGGACCCCAGGGCCAGATAATAGTTCTTGGCATTGGCAGTTTCTGTTATACACTAGCAGGCAAGTACATCTAATTATTAGTGCCCTTTGTTTTATTGTTGACTCTAGTATTAGCCATCAAGAGTACCATTGTGCTGATTTAGGGTAATTCCCTTTGTGGTTGTGGTCACTGAGTTTCAAAATCTTGTCATGGTCCACCTGGTGAAATAATGGAAACAGGCAGCTAATGGGAAATTTGGTTTATTGAACTTCATGGCAAAATTGATGGGTATGGTAATTATCTTGATTATAGTGTAATTATTCCTTCAAATCCAGTTGGCCTTGTTAAAATAGCAGCTAGATCCATATGCTGGTAGGCCTATAAGTTTGTTTTAACAAGGGAAAAGTTTGAGAAATGCAAATTTTCAAAGGATGTTTTAAACTTGTTTTAGAATGCGTCTGAATAATGCAAAAAAATATAAAAATGTGAAGAAATGGAAACAGAAAGGAATCAAACCCGTTGGGATTTGTGCAAAATGTGCATTTCAATGAATCAAAGTATTTGAATATAGCTAAACAAATTAGAATTTCCTGTGCCCTCTTTACTCTAATAGAAATGAAGAACAAAGTAAAACAGATCAAGATATTTAATCCCTGCTGTATTCAGTAAAAGCTGCCGCCTGTTATTCCCATTGCATGCTAATATTAAAAGCTCAGATCACCTTAACCTTTTCTGTTCTACAAATATCCATGTCTGACTTGAATTTAATAAAGTTATCAAGTCGAGATTGGTTGTGATGCATGTGAGGAAGTTGCGGACACCTCAGACTAAAAGTCAAGGTTCTCCGATTAAATTGAACACAGTCTTACAATATCCTTGTTGGAGCGTGTTTGCAAATAGCAATGAGAGAGAAGGAAAGTCAACAGTAAAGTAAGCAAGCACCGTGACCTAATTTGTGCCAAATTGTTCTACGTTTATGCCCAGCAGGTGTGTAAGGCCATTATCTGGGATGTTTTTTGCTTAAAAGCAAACAATGTATTTTTTTGATTTGGCCAGGCTGGCATCCAAGCAAGCAGGAAGTGAGATGGGTTTGGGGGAATACCCGTAGTGTTATTGATTTGTTGATTAGGTTGAGTGTACATTGATAATGTTCTTGTTAGTGATGCTATACTATTACTGGGTAATTCCCTAAGGAAGTTGGTCTTGTGTGCATGAGTGATAAGAGATCCTAGAGAAAGACAGACATGAAATATAATGTGACATTAATGTACTGTGTTTGATTTAGGCGAGTTGAATGATTTGTATGATATGGGCTGGCACTATGATTAAGGGAAATACAGCAAGCTTACAGTATGATTGATATCGTAGTTGGTGTATATAATGACATCAATATGTTGTTAGGAATTAGGATTGATATCTTAGTTTGTTACATCATGATATTAATATCTATATGATTTCATGCTTGAAATATGTAAATTGGTGAAAGTTTCAATCAATGCACCTGGTTTGACTTTGAGATTTTCAAACTTGCATAGATGCTGACAACAATTGTCCAGTCTGAATCCTGAAAGTAAATGTTGCTTTACAATTTACATCTGTTTACTAATGTTGAGAAATGTTGAGTAAGACAATACACACCTGATATGTAGATGAAGCCAAATACAAAATTGTTGCAAGTTATAAATTTGCCCTTGATGATGTGTCTTGAAATCTTGTGATTTAGATTGCAACAGAAACATCTCCAGATTAAGATGTACGAGTAGTCCGATCTGGGTGCACCTCATATGTTAATACGACGCCTATGGCGCTCGCTTGGCGGCTTTACCCTTACGCTTCACACTCTATTGTGAAGTTCATCCGGATGAACTACGATATTGTGGAGGTGCTGCGATCTCTACAGGTTTAGACGCAGATATTTGAAAAATGGTACTGACCAGTAAAAGATCATGTTTTGTATCACCGCAATGAGCGCCTGATGCCCCCCCCCCCCCCCAAAAAAAAGTCTTGACCTGTAAAATAACTTTAAAAGTCAAATTTGAATCATATATTCCTAGATGAAAGATAAATTCTTACACTATTGTGTAAAATGGTCTCAGTCAATTATCCCCAGAATCATACAACACACAATTTGACCAAATTTTATATCCAAAACGTCTCCTTGAAAATGGAAAGAACCAATTTGTCTCATATAGGTTAAGATTTCAAATAAAGCACCAGATGCAACATATAGGTCTATTTCTTACATATAATCATGATTTTTGAGAGATGGCGTAAATCCCTTATTCCATCTAGCTAATATTTTACTGCTCTTTTTACTTAATCAATAGACTAAGAATAAGCAAATCAATGACTTGAGACATGATCAATATCAAATGTTTGATGATGAGTTGTTATTCACTTGAGTGGAATGATTACATTTGTTGAAATTGCCGCCCTTCCAATTGTACTTGAAACCAATTTTCTGCTCAATTTGAATCGTATTAAC
>JXSR01S004711.1:22508-33123 GCA_000969725.1 Ophiothrix spiculata
GAAAGAAGTTGCTTACTGTTCAATTGTTCAGTTAGAGTACATACCATTGTTACATTAACACAGCAGTATGTTATCATTGCAAATTCAAATATATAAATACTGGGACCCATGGGGTTTCCAGTTATAAAATTCAATTTTGATCACAGAAATGAATAGTATTTTATTACAAAAAAAACCTTTGGAAAAAAGGGTTTTTTTTCTCTCTTAATATATTTTACCTGGTGTGGGAGAAAAATATCGAGATACACCAGACCCCTGCTCTACATCACAGCACATTTTGCAATGATTACTCATCTGTAGCATTTTGATAATTCATAGCACATTACTTTCTTTGATGATCGTTGTTTTCAAACAATACCCTAATTACCTTGGTCTTTTCATTATAATATGAAATCTGTCCTTTAATTCTGAAGAAAAGATTTGCTTATTGCTTCATATTTCTCCAATGAGAAACATTTTCATTTGGAATGTTTGTCACTGTCTTAATTTTTTATCATTCTAATTGGAGTTTTAGCGGATAATTCTGATCGATAATATAGTCTGGGAACTCGAGGTCGATATGTATTCGGTTGTCTGGATTTTACAATTGGTAAAAATGACGGAAGTCTATCTGGCGCTTTAAGCAATGTTTTTTACTTTGAAAACATTTATTTATTTATTTACTTTAAAAACATGTGTTTTTATCTTAGGTGGACCAGTCACCCCACAACCAAGCATTGCACCTCCTTCCACCCAATCAGATAGCAGCTCTCATAATCAAATGAACCAATCACCAATTGGCTCTCAACAAGATAGAGGTAGGTTTTCTAGCAATTTTTTTTTTTGAAATATGAAATTTATTTGGGGATCACTTGAGTCAATTTGTTTCTGTTTTGATGGAATGATCTTTGTGTTGAATGTATCAGGGAAAGACATCATCTTTGTAAAAATTAACTTCTGGGAAAAATGACTAACAGGATTTAAAAAAATTGAATGGCAGGTAATTATTTTTAATTCAGTTTGAACAAGACTTATTTGCTGTGCGCAAAATTGAGTTGAAAAGCTCATTGTAATGAAAATGAATTCAGTTCAAGCGTCAAATGAACAGAAATGTGTGCCTTGCCATGCAAAGTTGAACCTTATCCAAAGTGAGCTGAGAGATAGATAAGGTCTGCTGATCAGATTGTATAGAGTGCCTATTGACATTGAGTGGTTGCTAGGGCACCGTAGCCATGTTGTGAAGGTCAGAGTTGAATCTGTCCCAGCATTTGGATTGTGTACCTTGTTAGTGTCTATTCATGTGTATGAGATTGATGAGCCATTTACTGGCAGCGTGAGCACCGTATTTCTGCTGGATACCCAAGAGCCGTGTGAATTAGAATTGATTGCTGCATTAATGCACAGTCCCTGGGATGAGGTTGCAACCAGCTCTGCCTGTCCAGCTCGCAAGCCGATTTCTTTCTTTGCGATGCTGCTTGGCACTCAGGGATGTTGTCTGTTCTGATTTACAATGTCACATGTAATTTTTGTTCAGCAATGGCAAGTCCTGACCTGGTGTCCAGAAACATTTGCCCACTAAGTGCTTACCGACACAATTACTCGTAAAGTGGAAGTGAATTTTACTCTATGTGTGCGTCCGAAGATTTGTTTATCACCTCAGTATACATGTGCTGCAATTTCTATCAAGTGCAATATCTTTTTTTACAATTTTGGTTGAAAACAAGAAAGATTAAGTCAAAATTTAGTTCTTGAAAATATTGACTTGTTTTTACTTGACAATTTTCGCAAAAAAATATTTACAAATAAAAATCTAAATCTTTCAGACTAGTTACAAAATAACATAACATATGTTTGTGTTATTGCATGTTTATTTCATTCTCATTTTATTCATAAATCCTAAGATAAGATCATTAATATCACATACATATGGCCTAAGCAATCAAATTAAAAAGTATTTGGGGGAAAACAATAAAAAATGTATATGAATTGAAACCCTACACTGACTTATCTACCCACGGTACATCTACTGATTGTTTTGAGTTGTGCCATGTGGCTCTCCTTCATCAGTCTAGAGCTTAATTGAATCAATTGTGTTTGTGGACAAAACACTCTGCAGTCAATTGTCTTAGTAGGGCCAAGTAAAATTAGTTATTTGTTTCAGGTAACATGCTTTGAACACATGGAGAAGGAAGGAAGGGAACAAATTTTAGCAAAACTTTTTATGCTTTCAAAATATTGGGATGGAAGGAAGGGAAAAATAAAAATATATTGCTTATAAAAGCATCAGACATGTACTTTTCAACACAATTTTTGGATGAAAGATATGACTAGCTCTATTGAAAACTTTAAGTTTCTTTTAGAAGACTGATCTCAGTGTGCATTTTCAGGATATCTGATTACATGAAAGACGACGGGTGGACGACGTCATTTGTTCTCAAAATAATTGCCGTAAAGAGGCCTTTTTTTTTTCCTTCAGAAAAGTGATAACATTTTCATTTTGCAGGTGGATTTTTTGGGAAGGAAGGGTTACTGGAAACAAACATATTATTTTACTTGGCCTAGCATATCTTTGCATCGTTTATCCATTAGATCTAAAGATAGATGTATTGTTTTGGTGTTGATGATGGGCAAGTTGAATGTTTCCCCAATTGTCTTATCGCATCCTCACTCAATGTTGACGTCGCAATCTTGTACAGAGAGATGCACACTCTGCAAACTTTACTTTGTATTTATCATGATGCATTCAAAAGAGAAATAGTTTTCATTGATGTATTTTATTGTGTTGCAGTCTAAAAGGGAGTTATGAGATGGATTTTAATTATTTTGACTATTTAATGTAACTTAAATTGCACCAGTTGCCTGTTAATACACTTGAATTAAAAAAAATGAAATGACTCTTCAAGTATAGACAACGATATAGATGTTCAAAATATTGACAGTGTTTTTAGGTTAAGGGACCTGTTAAGGCTTATATTTTGACGTTCTTTTTTGGCTTATAAGTCTAAAAATATTAAGTTACAGTAAAGAAAAGTACTGTATAGCGGAATATTTTCGCGGGGTTATTTTTTTGTGATTTAACCAGTTCTGGCTATATCAGTGGGTTTTAAATTCGTGTTTTCAAGTTTATACACATTGAGGTCAATGTAAAAGCATTATTTTCGCGGGGTTCAAAATTCGCGGTTGGCTTATTAACCGCGAAAAGCGCGAAAATTAAACCCCCGCGAAAATTTCCAGGCATATAGTTTACATTTCTAGAAAGGAAATTTGACAAGGAATCTGCTTATGCTATTCGTTTGGTTCAAAATGACCATATTTGAAAAAATAGCAAAAACCAATGATTTTGCTTAAACATTTTTCGGGAAATGTAATTAAAAAAATTGTTACTGCCATTTTATCACATAAATCGTTTTTTTGAAACTGCACAAAATTATCTAGGATCGCATTTTTTATTTTTTCAAATAAAGCTGAATTCTTCGAAATATAATGAAAACCATGTTAAATGTGCCGTTTCCTACATTTATCTGCATCAATTTGATAAACCTTGGGTATCGGACATGAAATCTTATTATGTAATTGATATTATTGGTAAGTATTGTGCTCAACTTTCAGATCCAATTGTAAGCTCCTTATTTTGTAAATATTGAAAGAAAAAATGAAATCTAAAATACCAATGTTCAATTATTTGGTCTTTGTTTATGACATTGACAAGTTTATTGCGGGATTTTAACAAATGTGCTCATGCAAGAACATAACGCAACGCGTTCAACCGTGCGCGCAGTATTTGTTGCCGCACTAAAAGGCACGCACATCAAAACACGCAACCTAGTAAACACAAAATATCTATGCCCGTATTTTCCCCCTAACAGCCACATGGTTTTTTTTTTTACTGTAAAATGTCAAAATAATCTTTAAATCTTACCTATAAAATAAGTTTTAAAAAGTTTTGTTTTGTAGTATTTTATTGTCTGTAATAAAAGGTAACATGCTGAAGTATCAGAAAATGCAGAAAAACTGAATTCTGCTTTTTTAAAAAGAAAAATACACTATTTAGAATTAAATGTACATGCTTTAAAACATAAAATCAATTTTATAGATTTTAAGAGCACTATGCACATGTGTTAAATAATTACAGTTGATTATATCTTTGAAAATTTTATTGTAAATATATATTTGCAAACAAAAAATACTACTTAAGACTTGGAGTGCATCTGTTAGAAATGTTCTGGGTTTGAATAGGTGAGATTTATTGATCAGTTGTTGGTCAGTTAGGGGCGCACCATTTGATTTTCAGGGGGGGGCATGGAAGTTGGGGTCGAGTCAAGGTTTTTTTTTTAGCAGCCGAAGGCGGCGACATTTTTTTTTTTCGCTGCCTTCGGCGGCAAAGTTTTTTTTATTACATTTTTTATGTTTTTCTTTACTTTGAAGTAGTTGGGTATAGTTTTTTTTTTCTTACTCATCTTTGGGTCAAGATTTTTTTTTCAAAAAAACTTCCATGCCCCCCCTGAGAATCAAATGGTGCGCCCCTTACTAACTTTTTGTGCATTTATGCACTCTCCATATCGCTCTGTGTGTAATGCAATTCCATGAACGCATGCGTTTAACACATTTGCGCACATGGCAAGTTTCATTTTTGACGATAGGTAAACTATCACTGTAGAATGATGATGATTACTTTTAAGCTTCAGTCTTTACATGCAACCAAAGAAAATGAATTGTTTTGTTGTTGTTTTTATTTAATATTAAATCAGTCATTGTCATGTATGAATTAGATTAATTAACTGTTCTTTACATGACGCTTAAAAAAAATTGCAAAAATAATAAACCTTGTGCGAGCAGTTTTCCAACTTATACAGGTTTGCCTCGTAAGCATGGACAATTTTGTACAATTTCATTCACGTATTGTTCCTAATAAACGCCCATGGGCGGCGACATTTCTTGAAGGGTAGGCAATTATTAGAGACCCAATTTTCAACATCAAAATTTGCACAAAATCGCTAAGTAAGCTTAACAATTACGGCAACTTACTGTTATATGGCCCCCGATAACCCGGAAGTGCTGACAATTTTTCATCATTTCCGGGATCGCGACCTCATTGGTACCATTTCCTGTTCCTAGTAATTGTTGGTTAAAGCTTAATGATACATGAAAATGCTACAAAATTGAATGCTTTTTAACACTTCTCTTTGACATTTTTTTTGGGGTGAGCGTTTAATAGAGAATGGGCGATTAATAGAAACAATACGGTATGCAGTTAGTAATGAGTAAATAATAAAATCAGCACAACCATTGTTATATTCTCTGTTATTTCTTCCCTAAAGCCGTAATTGATACCAGTTTTGTTTTTGTTGAATCCTCGCATCCGTTGATATTTCCCCTATCTTTGATGTGAAGGCACATATTAACAATAGATCAGTTAAATAGGCTATTAAAATAAAGGCAGTGATATATAAATAACATTTTCTGTAAACAAGTTCCAGCAGAGAACATTGGTCTTATTGATACAAAACAACAAACAGATAAACCTTAAAATGTGTAGCCAGAAATGTTTGTGGACTCATAACTTGTTGGAACTTAACATTATGCTTGTTTGAACTTAACATTATGCGACCAAAAAGAGCAAACAGATCAGGAGGAACCCAAGTTCACTGTTTACCTGTGATGTATTTTGCCACAGGTAAATTTGAATTCATTGCTCCCCTGGCCAAGAGTTCGTCGAAAACCATGAGAAAGTTATAAGTAGCATAACGCTTTGCTTGCGAATGATTTTGCTTGCAGTTACAGTCGGTTTATACAAAAATTAATATGGACAGCAGTTCAAAAAACCCGATTTAGTTGTCGTTTACTTATTCCCTACCGATACAAGCATTAATTAAAGGTTTGAACCTACCCTCCTAACCCTTCAGTCGCATTCACTTTTGGTCTTGAACATCCAACCCAGTCACGTCACTCCACGTCACTATACGTTCAAAAAATAGGTTGCAGATTTCCTTTGAACAAATAAATGTCAAAGATTCATTGTGCTCTCTTTTTGCAACCCCTCTGTCCCAAGATCTATATCATGTTGAAGTTGAATAACCGACAACCCTTGAAGGGGGAGGGGGGCAAGTTTCGTTTTGATGCTTGCATAAGTAGTTCTTTCAAAATTGTGTTTATGGGGACACACAAAAACAACAACTTTGTCTCCAGTTCCCGCAAAGGGTTAAAAAATTCACATTTTACAGCATTTTGTTGTTGTTGTTGTTGTTAGGTTTTCAAGAGATTTTTTTTCTTTTTCTTTTTTAACTTTCTAATATTTAGATTGAGAAAAAAAAAGAAGAAAACGCGGCATAAAAAGTGACCTAAAAACGCAGTTAAAAGAAATTGTGTAAGGCATAGCCTTTTTAACCAAAAAAAACCATGTTGCGCTTGGGGTTTTAGGCTGAAGGAACCTGAAACAAAAGTTTTCAGTGCATTTCATTGGAAGTCTGCAGGTGATGGAGTTGTTGTATTGCAGGCATCAAATGGTCACTTGTCATTATTACTAGCCCAGGGGATTTTAAATACACTAAGCATACCCAATATGCTAGGTTAGAATGGAGTGAAAGCAAGAGATTAGGTCTGGCAATGAGAATTCAATAATTCATATGGAATACCAGGTTATGCTGCTTCCATGCTTGCTAGGACATATGTGGACCGCCGCGGCAAAAGGGTGCAGTTGTTGGCTCGTACATGTTGCTCCTTGTAGCATATCTGATGTATGCTATTTGTATTCATCAGATATGCTACAATGAGCAACATGTAGGAGCCTACAACTGCACCCTTTTGCCGCGGCGGGACACATATGTGCAGTGCATTGTGTTGCATGCGCTCGCTACAGAAGAGTGACGCCATTTCTTGCATAATTAGCCCAACACCGGCGATCTGATCCCAAACAAAATAATGTTCATGTTGGTTCCACTGATCACACGTATAAACACAATATTACATACACTTAAAATCAGACCACCTTTTCACTTGATTTTTGTTAACAGACTGCTAAAATAATGGCAGGGATCACCCTCTGGTCTATTTATAAGACTCTTTTCCAAAACAACCCGGTGTGAAAATGCTAACTTGCTTTATATGGGTTCAAGAGTAAGGGAATTTATTATCCACAGACTTAACGTGTGGTAAAAAGGCCAGCCAGGTTTGTTTGGAACCAGTAGCTCAAAGCGTCCTTCACAACAAAAATTACTTAAATCATGACGTGTCATTTCTGCAGCATATTGGGTGACGAGTGTTTTTGGTGTTCTTTTGGAGAGAACAATAGTACCATTATTTGGAAAACATGTAGTAGCACTTGTGTAATATATTAATATAGTTTGTATAAAAGCAATGTGAAGATTATTAAAACTCATTTTATTTATAGAACTTAGTTTAATTGGCAATAAGTATGAATAAGCCAGGTCTTTGCCAGGGTCACTCATTGAAGCTCTCAACCTGACTTATTTCTAGCTCTGTTGTACCCATACTGTATATTAGTAGTAATTATTTAAGGTAGATCTTGCTAAGTGTCATAGACATAGCTGTACACTTGTGTGGTTCTTGCACATGCAGGGAACAACCAGCGTGGTAACCAGTCGCCTTCTGGTGTTCAAGGTGGGCCTCCCCCGTACACCGGGGGAGGGAGCTCCTCCCAGGATCAGCAAGGCAGCGCTAACTACAATGATGGCTTTGACATGTTTGTGGGAGGAGGTTCCGGGTCTTACCAGGCTCCTCCGAACCAGATGGCCCCATACTATGGGGGACCACCCAGTTATGGCCAGAACATGCATCACGGGCAAGGTATTGTGTGTGACTCAAAATCTCGTACAATACTTTTTTTTTCTCTTTTCGTCTCTTCATTCACTCTTCATTGCACCTCTTTTCTGAATCTTTAAATGTTTTGATTAATTGATGACTATTTGCAATATATACTGTTGTGTGTTTTGCATGATAGACTCGTATCAATTCGGTGCTAGCCAGGTGGTAGTATCTAGTACAGTGTAAGCTTGACTAGTTTGCAACCCCCCTTTCCAAATTGTCAGTTGACGTCCATCCATATTGACATTGTGCCCATACAGTATCTTCTGACCATATGCTGTCATCCATCCATATGCATGCCTTTCTGCAAAGAAGAGTCATGACTTATAAACTGCTTGGCCCATTGTTTTTTTCTGAAATGCTTGCTTTTATTGTACAACCGTTGATCATTCCAGAATGCTTTAAATGTAACATCGTCGGCTCCATGACAAGACCTACATTTTTTGTGAAAATGGGTTCTATGTACTAAAGTCCAATTTAATTGTCCATCTGCATCCTTAACCCACTGCTAGTCCAGTTTTCCTAACAGTTCCAAACGTCATGACAAAACCTTGTGTCTTTACTTTGAGATCCAAGGTGTTTGTACAAGACCTATATAATTACATTCCAATGATCACTTTTCAATACAAAGACCTCATATCTCACCTGTGTATTTTGTAATTTTTCTTGTGTAAAACCTATGAATACACATGATAACCACAACATTTTTTTTCTTCAAAACTTCAATCCAAATATGGCTTTCAGAACAGGACTGTTTTTATCGCCATGAACATTTTACTCTTTTGAGATGCGAGGTTTTGACATGGAGCTGACAATATTTGTGCTGTAAATCTTGCCTGTCACATTGAACCTACACGGTGAACTGTGTAATTAAACATGCATTTCACACAAAAGAGGCATTCTGGTACAAGATTTCATACATTTTGATAGGCCAAATCACGTAGTGTCAAGCTAGTTATTACATACAGGACTGTCATATAATTGATGCAAAGTATATCAAAAATGTTGAATACGATTTGGACAAGTCTTTATTGGAGTTAGGTTGTCGATCTAGATGTACCTTGCAAGTGAACTTGAAGCTTGAGAGGAGTGTGAAACCAGACAAGTGAGTGTCTAGCACACTGGGCTTTGCTTATGAGGTCCATCTAGATAGACTTGAGTGAGCAAGAAAGGGATTTATGATTGCTGTGGTGGTTCACTTTCTCTACACATAAAGG
Organism: Ophiothrix spiculata; assembly: GCA_000969725.1. NCBI lineage: Eukaryota > Metazoa > Echinodermata > Ophiuroidea > Amphilepidida > Ophiotrichidae > Ophiothrix > Ophiothrix spiculata. The sequence goes on from JXSR01S004711.1 coordinate 31,526, forward strand.
TTGAATGAACCGTGCTCGGATATATTCACATACAATTCCAAGGATTTTAACTTGACTTTGACTGATTTCAGTTACGTTAAAGGAGCTTGGTCCGATTTCTCAAAATTTAGTTCTCTATGTCATATGAAAGATTAATCACTAAATTTCAGGTGAATCGGTCAAACTGCTTTGATTTTATGAGCAATTTTGTATTTCAGAGCCACCTATACATTACTGCATAAAATTAGTTATGGTTACCATAATTAGACACAATTTCATATATATCTCCAAAATGGAACATAACTCAGCCATTAAATTTCATATGGGTTATGAGAAAATATGAGCACCATTTTGGTACTAAAATCTCTAGAAGTTTGAAAAAAGTTGATGCAATCGGACCATGTTCCTTTAAAGAGAATCATGTATACTAGAAGTAACTATTTCACTCTGAAAAGTTGTTCACAGCGGCTTACAAAAGCATGCGTGATTGAACGGATTTTTTTCCAGCGTAACTACAAATATATCTGTTTAAACAAAATAGGTGAAGAAAATCAGAACTCGGCTTGTAACCACCTAATAATCTAGCGCCATCATCAATTTTGGCGAAAAGAATAATCCTGGCGATCTACAGCTGTCATAAGTGAATAAATACCCTGCGAAGCTCTGAGCGGCTTTCCGTCCAAATAGAGCGTTCTGTGAAAACAAAATTACGGAGTGTAAGAGTTAGACATTTTATCCTTCCACATGTTATTGTGAAAGACTTCATCTCGAGCAATGACAAACTATGAGAATTAATCTACTCTCAAAAATCATTGGGTGTTCAAATGGGTGACTTAACATGTGACTGTTGATAAGGAATGATTTGGGTTGTACAGCATTTCACATTTTCGATTTGTAGAGTAGGAAATTGGCAGTGACATTTATTTTGGTTGTTGCTGTCACATAATAAGTGAATTGAAATTGACAACTGCTATGTCCATATCTAGGATCTATTTAGGGACCCGTAGCATTGTCAAGTTAACATTTGGTGTTTGAAATCTTTTTTTCCCGATTCTGTGAATTATTTCAGAAAAGTGCTTTGACATTACCAGATTTATGTTGCCTTTGTTACATGTCACAAAATATCATAAGAGTGTTTGGGATGTGCACACTAACACTGATGGACTGGTGTTCGTTTTATCTAACCATGGTTTTAAATATTATAGATAATTGCTATTTCAAGAATTTTAATCAGTATGATAGCTTTAATTCTAATTATTTTATTATGTATAGTGGTCATGTCATAGAGGTGCAAATGTCATCAAAAACAGTTTGGTTGGATTTGCTTGATTTAGTTTTATGAAAAAAATTCTTGAGGAGACCCCAAAAAATTGGTGCCATAAAATCAGACATTCCTTATTGATGCTATGTTCAGTTGAAGATCTGTAGGATGCATGTGCCATTCATGTCCAATAAAGAACTATTTACGAGGAATTTAAAGTATCATTTCAAAAGCTGTTTTAAATCATGACAAATGAATCAAATACTGGGCTTTGCTTATGAGGTCCATCTAGATAGACTTGAGTGAGCAAGAAAGGGATTTATGATTGCTGTGGTGGTTCACTTTCTCTACACATAAA
>JXSR01S004711.1:40292-57006 GCA_000969725.1 Ophiothrix spiculata
TAACTTCAAATATGATCGCTAAAATGTTAAAAGTGCTTGCCATTTAGCGATTTTTTTTCCCTTCGAGTTAACGATCGTTAAACGTTAGTGAAATCGGCCCCTGGTATTGCTATTTAATTAAAGTTGAAAGTGACCAGCACAATGCTGAATAATATCAATATCAATATCAATTTATTATAACGAATAAACCTTGGACGTGTGCAGCAAGCAGCCGATTAACACACATCAACCAATATGACCATACGGGGAAGTAAATTGCTTGATGCATACTACAAAGGTTATGATTATAGCACATAGATAAAAGTTTCAGAAACATTTTGACCTTTTCAAAGAATAGGAAAAATGTTCTTTTCTAATATATTTTGAGAAATTTTGACTTCAGTGACTTGCACCTCTACAGTAGAGTTTGATATAATTATATTTAACTCGACAACACCTTCAAATTGTCATGTACATTTCCATCTTGCCTAACCAGAAATCAGATAATTTGGGGAAAAATATAAAGTTGGGTCGCTTGGTCAAGATTCCTTTTTTTTTTTTTTAACTTTTCCTGAGGGAGATTTTGATTCCTTTTTTTTTTTTAACTTTTCCTGAGGGAGATTTTGACCTTTAAAAATCTCTGAAAACAATTCATGCTGTAGTCATATGACAACTTGCAAGATCATTTTTCAGTTATTTCTGACATGACGCCAAAGATTTGTTAATTTAACCCATTTATCGTGAGTTTAATAGGAAAACATTTAAAAAAAAATCCTGGACCTCATTTTTGCCGGATTTAGGGACGGCGGAAAAGGGCAACACAACATTTTTTTTAAAAAGTCTAAATATGTATGAGAATCAAAAATATGTCTGCAAAATGTGAAGTAGATTATCAAACAAATTGACTCTCCCTCTCTCTCTCCCTTTCAGGTATCTCAAGGCAAGCAGTGGAAGCAAATTGCCCAGTTCCTTTCAGTAGGCAGTTCCAACAGTGCTGCATTTACCCTAAAGAAGAATTACATACGTTACCTCCTGCAATACGAATGTGTGTCGGACATGGGCAACTGTGATCCTCAGAGGGTGATTGTACAGATTGAATCATTCACCAAGAAGAAGGGGTCGCAACAGACGGCACAACCTAGTGTGGACCAATCACCGGGTGGTGCTGGTAAGGGTAAATTACAGCTTTTTTCCCCTTACTTAGTTTCGGCAAATGTGTATTCTTTCCCTTGTGGAGCAGCGATGCCAGTTTTCCTGTTTTAACAGGATTTCAGGGTTATATTTACTCCAAATTTTATGTGTTATTATATTTTTTCAGCTTTTTTGTCAAAATTTATGTGCAAATGGAAAATATCATGCGGAAGGTTTTAATGACTACATTTTTCATTTAAGTACTGTAAATGGGGTTACTTTTGTGAAGGTTTAATTTTCGCAAATTTTGCTAATCATCAAACTTTGTGCATGGAATGGTCATGATTGTCACGTTTTTGGGACTGACAAATTCTACTTAGCTGGACTTCATCATGAGACTTGATGAGTTGCAAGAATTTAATATCTATGTGTTTTGTTGTATTACAGCAGGCCAGCACAACATGATGCCTAACATGATGGGTATGAACTCACATGATGGCTTTCCACGTCCAGGTCCAGGGGGTCCACGTCAAATGTACCCTGGACAACCTCCGATGCCCAATAACATGCCCGGTAGTATGGGCCCTGGAGGCCCAGGCATGCCAAATGACAGTGTCACTGTAAGGGACCCATTTTCAGATAGTGATTACAATGCCCAGCATAATCAGCAGTACCCTGGGGGAGTGGGGCAGCAAAATTCCATGGATGGATCGTTCAGACCGGGTATGAATCAATACCGCAACAACGTAAGCGGAAATGATCCGTATGGTTCAATGGGCAACAGAGGTCCGCCACAGGGGAATGACCCGTATAATTCTGGAATGAGAAACAGTGGAATGCCACCACAAGGAAGTGGGCCATATAATAGAGGACCCAATATGGGTCCGGCCAATGATGGCTTCAATAATAGGACACCTATGTCAAGTGCTGACTCGTTTCCAGGGAATAATAGAGGGACCATACCGATGAATCAAGGTGGAAATACTGGCCAGCAATATCCGTATGGATCAGGAAATACACCGTTTGACAGAGAAGGGTAAGCATAGTTGAATATCATGTCTTGTACAACATGTTTTGTTATATTTTACTATATATTATATATTTTACTATTTTCTCGCACGTGAGCCGCTCACAAACAAATTCTCAGTGCGAACGCTATTATAGAACGTGTTTCCCTCATGACTAAAAGTGATGCGCCACTAGTTTTAACGTCAAGTCGTGACCGACCATGTGTGAACGTAACTGCTAAGTTGTGTCGCTCTAGAGCTGGTCACAATTAGTCATGACTTATATGTATGAACACAGCCTATCCTGCATAGAGGGAATATAAATATTTAACCCTTCTGCAAAAATGGAAATGGTAAATATTTTGAGAGAGAGAGAGAGAGAGAGCCTCCCAAGTTGCATACCAGGTGCATCTCCTTTATCAGTACTCATCCAAGTATTGAGTTCATTCCAACTGACTTTGAAGTCACTAAAAGCACTATAAGCATCAGGAAAAATAACATCGTTTGCATTCTTCTAGCCTGACTCAATCGACCCAATCTTGCATTATTAGTTACAAAATAGTTCAGAGGATGGCAGCTCTGTGCTGCTAAGTTGCAGAAGGAGATTGAATTTTTTCTTTAATGTGTATCTGCGAGGGTACATAGTACATAATTTGACATGATAGTTCAGCTGTATGAGGGTTTGAAGCCAGCTGGCTTACGGTGAGGTTTTTCCACGTGCATCATCTAATAACCAGCACTAGTTAATATCTGGTATTAGTGTTGGGCACATTGATGCAATAGAAATAATCAGTATCATACATAAAGCCTATAACTTGCATCGTTTTCAGTTTAGGCTCAGATGGACTGGCTGACAAGATCTGCATTGAGTAAGTGGGTGTGTGTGTATGTAAAATGCGTTGGATTTTGGCTTCAATCAAGGATATGTTTCGGATATTCTGTGTAAATTGGGACTGCTAATATAGGATATCCGGGATTCAAGTTACAGTCTATACAGTATAACTGGGGGTAACAAGTTTGTTCCGACTTTGGTTATATGCCCCAATGCCCTCTATTGGCATGTAAAAAGTCTAAGAATATTTAAAATGTCAAGTGGCTATGCATTTACTCTATGCAGCAAACTGGGGTTCCTCACTTGGTGGTATGTTTTTCATATGGTACACAATGGTATCCCCGAGTGAAGCTTAAAAACTGGTGTATTGGGTAGGTTTGTATTAATCAGGCTGCGGGTGTATTTTAACCTTGTCAAATCATTATTGATAAGGAACATGTCTTAACCATTGGCATCATTTGTTTGCAGTTTTGACCAACAACAGAGACATATGGCTCCAAGTCCGTCAGCACAAGCACCTCCCAACCAAGGTGGTATGATGGGACCATATCCAAACAACTCATCAGGGGACCAATCCTTGTATCCGCCATCATCCAGAGGATACGTAGGTCCGGGGACGCCGCAAGGATCAGGGTCCCGTCCAGGCACACCTAATGATTCCCACACTAGACCACCATTCCCTAACACTGCACAGCAGCAACCTCAACAAGGCATGTTCCCAGGCAATGACCAAATGCGTGGACAGTTTCCACAGAAGAGACCGGTAGGTATCAAACAGGTCAGTCACATTTGCATTGCAAGACACTTTACAAATTCAGCATTCCCAGCCCTTCAGGGAAATCAGGTATAATTATTCTAATTTAATTTTGATTGGCCCAAAATCAAGAATTTTGAGTTTGATTCATTTCCCCTGATATGTCAGTTCTCTGTACTTCTCTGCACTATATGCGTGGTTGTAAGATTGAAAAGTAACCTGTTTTTTGCGTTTTTGTAAGAATAATTATCTTGGATTTGTGATTCCTGGTCAGGAAAAAGTCAGGGAATTTCATTATCTTAAAATGCTGGGAACCCTGAAATTACTGTCAGGAGTTTGATAACAGGAGAGTCCAAACAAAAAGGACACCTAATCTGTAGGTTATTTCTCCAAGAAATGTCTTCTCCAAGGAGAGCATTTTATTCTCTTAAAAATAATTTATTTCTCCAAACTTGTCGTAATTTTGTTAATACTCTGTTGTTTTGAAGTTTGGTTAGACATTGACTAAGTTAATAGTTTGAAGTTCTTCTGAGAGGGTCTTCCACTACAAGAGAAAATAAGGCATGGTTTTGTATGTTTTCAAAAAATGTAGGGTAAGGGAAAAAATAAACGGGGGGAGGGGGGGTTGTGATGCCACAAAAGTTGTTATATTTGACTTATGCTGAGCAAAATTTAAAAAAAAAAATACTCAAAAACAAAAGACTCTGTCTATTTGATGTCCCCTGATTGTTAAACAACCTGTATTGTATTTTTGAAGTATGTCGAGTAGGAAATGATATATTATTCAGTTGTATGTTTGTGTTTCTAATAATGCAGGGTGACATGTATGGCACACCTGGTAAGAGACCAGACTACATCAACCAACAACCACCAATGTCCAGACCAGGTGAATTCGCAACCTACAACAACCAACCCTCAAATTTTCCACCAAACACAGGCAACTTTCCAGGTGATAATAGACACATGGGAAGTGGTCAGTATCCGCCCAGTTATAGGGACAGAGGTCCTGGCGCCACTCCGCATGGTGAGGATTCCGCACATGTTATTATAGAACTTAATAAAAGGTCAAAGTTGAACTATTGAGTGTTACTGGATAATACTAAGAGGAGGGTCCGAAGGAGTCTTGATTCTTATGCCAGTTAGTTAGATCTTAATAAGGATCCAGTATGATCACTAGTTCAATTTTGGCCTTGTTTGTTTTAATCCTCAATAATGGACCGCTTCAAAACTCAGCCGCCAGCTGACCATCAGCAGGAACTGGTGGTTTTGGCCTGTTGCCATCGTTTAGGACAATAGCAACTGGCCGCTTGAGATTTGAAGTGGTCCATAAAAAGACGCTCTCCAATAGTGGTCTCATTGTTTTGGTTCTTTCTGTGGACATCATTTGATACAAGAAATCTTCTTCAAATATGCAATGGGCATTGACCTTAATACTGGGCAATTGTTTTGTTTAGGGTCCTGGTCCTAATATTGTTTTTACTTGCCAAATTACTGTATAAAATCATCTAAAATAAATGTACACTACAGTTGTGAACCCCCAATCGACTTGACAAAAATGTTCAAATTAGAGATTCATAAAAAATTATGATTTTCATATACTATGATTTCTCTCTTTTCAAACATGGCCTTTCCAAAATTGACACCAATTTCTTTGGTTCAGTTTGATTTATGAAATTTCAGAATACTAAAACCCGATTTTATCTTCACCATTGTACTTTACCCTTTAATTTCCCTCGTAAATCATGAACCTTGTTGTCTAGAGAACGGTTATAAGAGAGATGTCAGCTTGTTTGGTAGCTTTTATTAGTGAATTATAACTCCTATTAGGAACACATCCTATACTACACAATTGCCGCAATCTGCATAGCTTGTAAAAGTTTCTAGAATGGAATGATGTCAGCAGATAATGAGTCAACCATTAGGCATTTCGCACAGACTCACATTGGCATCCACAGGTTGCTAAATAAACTGTGTGCATTTTCATCAGGTATCCATACATTGTCTTGCACTTCAAGTTGTGTATTCCCCCTGGGGGTAGGTAACTGGGAATTAAAAGTGTTCAAATGGTGTACAGTTATATTTTATGAATGATTTCTTGTAATTATTATTTTAGCGCATTTGCGTACGGTCTCAAATAGGGTATTCATTTGAACAGGTATGGTCCCAGATAGGATATCCATTTGAATACTGTATAGCGGGAAATTTTCGCAGGGGTTTAATTTTAGTGCTTTTCGCAGTTAATCAGCCAGCCGCGAATTTTGAACCCCGCGAAAATAATGCTTTTACATTGACCTCAATGTGTATAGATTTGAACCCACTGATATAGCCAGAACTGGATAAATCGCAAAAAAATAACCCTGCGAAAATATTCCACTATACAGTAGATATGGCAGATTTATGATCTCAGATAGGGTATAATTTCGTCCATTTTTGCCAATTTTGGGTGTTTACCCAGACTCAAATATCAGTTATCCCCCAGGGTATTTCCGGAGGTTAATTTTCATTTCAGACCTTGTACAGTGATAGTAAACCCTCCAAAGACAATTTAACTCCAGTAAACCAGTTGTGCTTGCACCTTTGGAAATGGTAAATTGACTAATTAGTTCAAACTAGAGTGCAACTTGCATAGACTGATAGTGTATGTATGCCAGATAGAAAACGCACACAGATATATGTGAGCATTATGATGAATTGCCTCCCAATAAATTAATGGTGTTTTACATGTTCTAGTATTTAGGCTTTAGGTCTAAAGACATTGGCTCGCCCAGTGACATTTGCTCCCGATATTCACTCTTGAATTTCCGGCTCAAATGGAGAGTGGATGGCACTTACAATGCTTAAATATTATTCAATTGATGTTAGCATCAATTTAACTCATGCTAAAATCGATTGGACCAGTATTTAAGCATTGTAAGCTATATTTTCTCTCCTTGAGCTAGTGAATGGCTTTGGATGCCAAGCCTTAAAAGATTGTCATGAAGAGTTTGGATGAAATGGCAACAGTACACTGCAACTTTCTACTATAGATTGGACCACTTTGGTCAAGCTAAACTTTATTTGTGATTGAAGAGTTCCAATGAATTCAGATAATTGCCATGTCATTTTTTTGATCATTCTTTTTGAATTTTGCACCAAATTGAAATGATCACAACATGATCTGTTGGTCTCAACATATTACTTAATTGGCATATTAATCTTGTTTTCAAAAATGAAGTTTGGATTCATTCATGACTTGCTTGTCAATTGAAACAAGTTGCAGCTCTGTGTAGCTATTTGTCCTAGGAGCTTACTACAGTGCAACCTCTTTTATGATGGGACCAAACAATAGCCGGATGAGTGAAAAATTGAATAAGAGAATTGTGTGTAAATCTGCATTAGCAAATGAAGTCTTTGAATTAGTGCAATATAAAATAGTTAATGAAGTGTGATAAAGTGTTTAAATAAGCTTTGTCAAAAATTTTTGAAAGTACAAATTACAAAAATGCCCTTCAAATGCATTAAATTATGATGATAAGCAACTACAAAATATGATATCTTTGGAAAGTATTGAGCAGGGCCCATATTCATGAAACACCGCTAACTCTAGTTGGCTGCTAACCTATTGTATACCTGACAAAATTTGACAGGTAGACAAAGAGTTAGCATCCAACTAGAGTTAGCGGTGTTTCATGAATATGGGCCCTGGATAACAGAGTAATCAGCATAGCAGAGGTTCGGATAAAGAGATTGTACTGTACATTACATCTTTTTCATCATCATCATTTTCATCATCGTCCATTTCTATCATGTTAATCCTCATTTCATTCATTTAGTCCATCATTTACATTGTAACTTTTTAGTCCAAAAACAAGGTCAACCTTTATAAACAAGGTCAACCTTTATAAAAACTTTCTTGAGTCTTTCTATTTAGGGTAAAATTGTGAACTAAACTTAACATTTTTCTACTTTTAACATTTGGACCATACCAATTCTAATATTTATAAATGCCATTTCTTGCTAAGTATGCTTTATTTTGGGTGCATTATGGAAGACATAATGCACCCAAAATAAAGCATACTAAGCACAAAATTCAAATTGGATTTAGTTTGAACCACCATGCTGTGCACATAATTGCACAACAGTATTTGATTTTATGCACTCAAGTTGCTTCAAACGAATGGTCCATTATATTAAAATGACAGATAGACACTTGAGTTATAGGAATGTATGAAATTAGATTTTGTCTATTACCTTTCAAAATATTCTTTGAATGGTTGCTAAGTTAATGATATCATTAAAAATGAAGAGATTTTAAAGTACAGGAATAATTTTACCACATTGATTCAATACCATTGTCTAAAGAGTCAAAAGTTGTGAACAGTAGGTTAGATAACAATGTACAAAGTCACAGCGTACAAGCAATGCATGCATGTATATTTCTCTATTTATTTATCATATATTTGAATGCATGCTTGATACTCCGTAATCATCTCGCTGTCATTTTTTGTAGAATTTGAATGTTTTGGCATTTTTTTTTCAAATTCTGTAGATTTTTAGGGATTCAACTTGGTCAAGGTAAATTTGTTCCGCAAAATTGGTTTTAAATTTCATGAAGAAGTATTAAACCAAAGATTTAGTAAAAATACATTAAGACGTGATTAATAGATTGAAAGAAACATGCAACATTAAGGCTGGGATAGACCTTCAACTAGCACAAACGATATTTGTACTCTTAACTATAAAACTAATTGCATAAACCATATAAAAGTATACATTTTAAAAAGTGGATTTTTACCCTAAACATATTGGTGATATCGGTTTTTGACCAAAAATGTTGATTTTGGAAAAAAATGCTAAAAAACATTTTTTTTGCCCCAAAAATTTCTGGAAAGCCTAACTAAAATTTGCATTTATGAAATTTTGAACTTTTTTTGCTTTTTGGAATTTAGAAACAAATGTCTGGGAAGAGTTTTCTCACATTTTTTATTTTTATCTAATTTTGTAAAAAATTGCCAAAAATAGGCCAAAAATTGCCATTTTGGTGGCAGTGGTGGGATGTTTTACATTTTTTGACCTGTTTTTGGCATTAAAAAAACAACAACTTAGAAGATAAAATGCAAAAGTTTGAGAAAACCCTTCTCAGACATTTGTTTCTAGGTTCCAAAAAGCAAAAAGTTCAACATTTCACAATTGCAAATTTTAGTTGGGCTTTCCAGAAATTTTGGGGGCAAAAATTACGTCAAAATTGTAATTTTTGGTCAAAAACTGATACCATCATCATGTTCAGGGTAAAAATCTGCTTCTAAAAATGTATACTTTTATAAAGTTTATGCAATTTAATAGTTTGAGAGTTAGAGTAGAAAAACGGTTCATGCCATTTGAAGGTCTACCCCTAGCCTTAATCAGGACGTTTATACTCTTGGAAAAAAACTAAGTTGGTGAATCATTAATTTATATGTTTTTATTTTATGTTCAGTTTTTAAAAGAATGAGATTAAGAGCAGTTTCGTTTGTGACCTTAAACATCAAGGGCCGTATTCTCAAACGATGTTTAGCTAAACGTTGGTTAGACATACAATGCGTTTACTTAAATTCTGATTTTAACTAAACGCTCGGTAAATATTTAAACAGTGCGTCTAGTTAACAACGATATTTAAAACTAACAAATATCATTCACTGAACTGTGCTCGCAAAAGATACGCACTAGTGACCTAAAAGTATTTGTATTAGTAGAAGGTCCCTAGTCCATAAAGATTTCTTCGCTTCATAAGTTACACGGCTTGTATTATTTTATCAAGTGATGCCTGTGTATTGAATACGTAAAGATAGACCTTCATTATAATAGCACGCACACAATTACCATGTTTACAATGACAATTCAAGGTATATTTTATCAAGAAGAACAGATTTTGAGTGATTTGTTTGTCATGGTCATGTCGATGCCATCATATTATAATTTTCAAGCATTCTTCATTAGTATTATTACATTTTTAAAGCTTAAAACAACAAAAATAGTTGTCAGACACATGATGAAAATAAAATTTATTAAACACACCTTAAACTACCCCCTTACCTAGTTTAGTTTTAAAGGCATTTTAGAGGAGTTTAACGACACGTAGTTAAAATTTAAACAATGATTGTATTTAGTTACTATTTGAGAATTATGTTTATTTTAATCATCGTTTAAATAGCGATTTAAATACTGATTAGCGTTAAACATCGTTTGAGAATACGGCCCCAAATGTCTTTTCCAAGGAAATCATATTGGCAAATTTGTCTCTATTTCATTCTATACTGAAAGCTGAACTTTCTATGTGGGCACTTTTAGCCTAGTGAGATACTGCTTGATTCAAAACGCAACTGGTGGTTGCCACTGTTCAAATCAGACCAAAACTGGCGGTTCAGGACGATCAACCGTCCGTTGAGTTTTGAATAGCAGAAAATGTTCCAAGCAAGTCATGGCATTGGCATGTCAGTCAGTGAGTCCATCTGTCTGTCCCTCTGTCCCTCCCTTCCTCCGTCCGTCAGCCTTCCTTTTATACTGTTCCATTATGATACGTAACTAACATTTACATTCATTATTCAATGGCTGTCCAAGTTCATGTGGCAAGTTAGTCCAGCAGTCCATCTTAGATTTATTCATTTCTATTTTTTTCATTTGCATCATATAGCATAGCTTCAGTTCTTTTTGTTAGCTTTACATAGTCCACAGGTATTGAACTTTGACCTTGAGATTGTTTTTGAAATTACATTGCATATCAGGCAAAGTTCTGTACATTGTGTATGTATGCTGTGGTATTTTATTTTAACAAAGTCAAATAGCTTGGTAGGAATTTAGACTAACAATAGACAATTTCATTTTTAAACAAAATCATTCTATTTCAAATTTTCTTTCACTTTGTTTTCATTAGATAACATAATAAATTTTTATTTATCTGTTTATGTAGTTCTAGACTGATTTACATTTTTCCAAATTTTGAGTTGAAAATTGAAGCCTTTTTTTTGGGTTGGCCCTTGGTGAATTCCCCTGCCTATGACAGGTTCCTCACCCTATGATGACATGGGTTCAAATCAAGGACAGGGTCCATTGATGGGCTTGCTGTCTGATTCATGGAATGTCGATCCAAACATGCCTGGACCCCCGAACACTTCTGCACCACCTCCCTCAGGTCCATGGCCTGGCGTACCACGATGGAATGATTCACGCTATCCCTTTCCACCCAATCAAGGTCACTCTATGAGGTCCGGTCCAGGGGCACCAGGCTCCAGCCCGTCACCGTCTTGGGGCACCATGCATCAAAGGCCGCCAGCACCCTATGGGCCAGGTCAGACTGGAGGACCACGTACCTTACAGCAAGCTCTGATGGCGGCAGCCAATCGTCGAGGGGACCCTAAGATGCTGGGCAAGCCATCACCACCACCAATGCCTATACAGATGACACCAAAGAAAGATATTGTCTTCCCGCCAGACAGTGTGGAAGCTACTCAACCAAGATTGTCAAGATATAAACGCAAAACAAGCAAAGATATAGGTAGGTAGTATTTTGTAAAGAGTCACTTAAACTCAACCTGCAGTTGACCAATGAAACTTGAGGTTCTGACTGTTCAAAACAATAGCCACAGACTAGAGCCGGTGGTACCAGGTTGTCAAATGCCAGTTTGTGTTTTGAACTGATACTGTTTGTTGTCTCTTTTGGAAAATCTGATAGAATTGGAAAAGAGCCTGCCAGTCTATCATTTGGTATAGTCTTTTTGTTGACACTTTCAATCTACTCTTAATTCACAGATTAGATGCAACTTCGGAAATGTACGTTCTTCAGATCTGAGAAGTTTTGACGAAAAATATTTTATTTAAGTACCTAATTTACTTAACTTTTTGAGATTTTGGTACCAAATTATTCCATATATTTTTCTCATTACCCATGTGAAATTTTACGGCTGAAACATGTTGCGTTTTGGAGATATAAGTGAAAATGTGTTAAATTATTAATATTATGGTAAGCATAGTATTAATTACACAGTCAAGTATAGGCAAATTCAAATTGCTCGTAAAATTAAAATGGTTGTTCCGATTTAACTGAAATTTGAAATTGAAGTATCTTAGGTGGTGATCTTTCATATGAAAGTGTAAACTTACTTTTGGAAAATCAGACCATGTGCCTTTAATTAATGATGCATCCTAACCTTGGAAGATCTTGAATTATTAAGTTTATGTAATTTAGTCTATCAAATTACATCAGCAGGAGAGCCATTTAAAAATGTTGTGTATGTACAAAAGTATCCAAACAAACCTTTAATATTTCAAATGTGTATCTTCTCTTTTGAGAGTATTTTTAGAAACTCTCAAGCAAACTGAAGAAAGTGTTGAACATTCTTCCAACTGAAAAATCATTGTCGAAAACCTATAGTGCATGGGTTACTGAGCAAAACCTTTTTATTTTGCTACCCATTTTAATATAACTTATTATCAAATGACCCATCAGGGATCGATGTCCGTATTTTTTTGACGTGACACATTATAAACGATTATCTTTGCTTTGGGCCAAGGTACAAGTTACGGAAGTACCAAAAACATTGTTTAAAGTTATTTTTAATGGTAAGATATATTTGCCATATCATCTCATATTTGAAAGTGGTCAAGCCGTTTTGTTAAATATATATCAAAAAGAGTACTTAAAAGGGTTATTAAAATTTATCATTTTTAAATCTTAAATGGTACAGCTAAATATCCAAGTTTGGTATTGATCACAATATTTCTAAAAGATAATTACAACAAAGTCAAATGTTCAAGAGATTCAGTTATTGCAAAAGGTAGGTGCCACTTTTGGGGGCACTTGGTACCAGTACAACATACTAGTTTGCAAATTGCATACTTATTTAAGCAGTTACGTCAGTGGCACCATGAAGTCCAGGCCAAAGTGCTATCATCAGATCTTAGAAACTAGAGAAATTTCAGTAACAGTGTCATTGGCTGTGAAATTAACACCTGACCTTGAATATTGAAAGCAATATTATAAGATTCATCAAAAAAAGATTTGGGTTAAAAGAGGTAATCATTAAGAATTACAACAAACCAAGGACATCCATATACATATTTTTTCCTTCACTTGTTTTATCATCGAAAAAATGCACAAAATAGACAATGTACTTCCTTATACTTATTAAATTAAATCTTGATCGTGAATTTAATTCATCAAGTTGACATTTCTGAAAAAGTGTGCATCATTCTTTTTTTTTTTATTCATTTTGAGGGTATAAGTATCTGCCAAAAACAAACCCAGTCAGTCAAAAAAATTGGAAAGTCCAGGGTGATAGGGGGTACTGTACCCTGTTGGAGGGATCTTAGGCCTATGGTATTGCTTTAAGTCATGGGCATACCTGTCAACATTTCCAAATTCTGATTCGGGAGATTAAAATTTATGAGTAACGTTTACAGACAACTGACATATGAGGCCCCAAAGTTACCCCCAAATATTTTTACGTAACTTTTGAAAACTGACAAGCAAAAAAAAAAAAACGGTCTCGCAAGCACACAGACGACTCATGACAATTTCATTTTTAATTTCTCAACAAAATGTAGGGTCTACATGGTCTGTAATACATGCTAGCAGGATATATTTTTTCTCAGAGCGGGAGATTTTTTTCCATAGCGGGAGGTTTTTTTTAAAGCTGGAGAAATAAAGCTAAATGGCTACCCGAACGGGAGGACTATTTAAAATCGGGAGATTCCTGCCTAAATTGGAAGACTTGAATGGCTATACAGATTGCGTACATGGTACATTTTGTTAAGAGATTGAAAATGAGATAGTTTTTATGAGACGTATGTGCGTTTTGGAGACCCTTTTGGTCCCTTTCCAGTTTTCAAAAGCTACGTAAATTTTTTGGGGTTTACCTTTTAAGCCTCATAATAGTGATTACAGAAGTCTCCCACTTCAGAATTTGAAAATTTTGACAGGTATGCATGGGTAAAGCAAAGCACATTGGTGCCTGTACTGATTTACACATGTTCACATGTTGTTAAAACTCATGAATAAAAATAGTAGTGTTACTGTTAGATAACCAAGCATCAGGCGGGTATCTCTAAACATAAAATAGTAATTAGCTGATAAGGATGGCAGGGTTGTTTACATTTGGCTATCTTGTTTGATGATGGGGCCAGTATGTCTGTTTAATTACACTTGTAAAAAGGTGAATATTTTTGTGCCTCAAAAATTTTCACTGGTGCATTAATCTGAACTGATTGAGCAACTTGAATTTTTCAGTGAAAAATTTGCACAGTAGTTAACTTATATGTACGAAATGAAATGTGTATACCAGGTGAGAAAATTCAATTCAGCATGCGGATTGTGTAGACATGAAGAATAAATATTGTAAATATTTGTTTTGATTGATAACATCCACCTTGTTTGATCAATTAAAGAGGTTGATGTCCTTTTGCTGTCAATATTAGAAAAAATGACTTGCTATGACTCATCAGTGGTGAAATCAGGGTCAATGACATGATGTCCAGGGCAGATAGCAAAAGTAGATTGACTATCACAGGCTGGTTGTGACCTTGAGTTTGGTTACAGTCATAGAACATAAACAAATAGTCAATAATGGGCTACTTTCAATGATCAATATTTTGTCTCAAGGTTATTTTAACTAGATTGTTTATTTACTTCAGATTAATTATGGCCAAATAAATACAATTTTATGTTTGTCCAGGTTTAAAAATAAAAGGGGGAAGATGGTCTTGTTTATTTTCTATTGGTAAACTACGCTAAATTGACCTGGTAAGCAACATTTTGACACGTTCAGTGAGCAAAATGTCTAGGGCAAACGATGAGGCCTTCATGTTCTTGTTTGAGAGATGGAACCTTCTGGTGATCACAAAACCCACCTGAAATGCTTTTGTAAGGCTCTAGAATATGTGTAGCATTCTTACAAATATTTATGAACAAGTTATGATAAAACAATTTTGGAAATAAAATGAAATTTAGAAAATCTTCAAAAAAGGAAGCGTGAGGGGACGAGACAAATCTTTATTCTTGACTTTGCCTAACAATTCACCGGATTTGGATTTTGGCGTTGACCCTTGTCATCTGAGCTTATATTTAAAATATTAGCTATATATCTGTTGCTTAGGCTACTGGAAAAAGCAGATTAGGAAGTGGGTTTACAATTTTACCAATATTTAGATACTTTATTTCAAGTATCATCTGTGAATTAGGGTTAAAGTTTTTGCCATTGACAATATAAATACCGTACTGATGCATGTAAAATCCCCCCTCAGGTAAAGTCCCATCCCCAAACTATGGAAAAAAATTTTAGCCACAAAAATTACACCTTAAACTCCCAAATAATTATTATAAAAATTACTGATTTGAACCATACCTTATTCATTTTAGTTCTGTTTTACATGACTATGTGAACATAATTTGTCAGAATTTATTAGCAGATGACATGGCCCGTTTCATGGCTTCCATCGAAGGGTAAAAGCTTTTCTCCCCAAACCACACATTTTTAGTGAAAAATTACAAAAAAATGTTTTTTTTTTTAATGTTCACAGATTTTTTTTAATATGTATCTGATAAAAAATATGCATAATTTACCATTTTTATGTCATTTTAAGTATTTTTTAGAAAGCAAATACATTTTAAAGAGGTCATTGCTCGAGGCTCAAGATTTTGATTTCTGATTGGTTGATGAGATGAACAAACTTCAACAAAATGACAACCTACATGGACATGAATTTTCTGGGTGGGCGTTTACAGGGGTCGTTACAGTAGTAAATCAGGAGTGCAGCTTTTGTATTTGACAACCTGCATTTTGGCAGTCACCTGATCGATTTTGTCAAGAAATTCAGCATGAGCTTTAGCCATCTTTTACTCTGCTTTTAATTTTGATAAATCGTTTGAAATAGAAGCAAAGTATTCAATAAATTTGGACTACAATAATCACACTTGTAGAAGCTTACAAATTATTAATTGAAAGTGAATTACATTTTTTGTTTGTTTAACAATAACAGCATTTATTTTGATAATAAATGTCAAGGTCAGAAAGGTATGGCTAGAAACATGAAGACCAGATTTCTTCATGATAAATTGCAGAGGAGGTTTTCACAATATCCCACGATGCAATGCAACATTGTACAATGTTCATGCAAATCCAATTCAACTCCTATACTTTTGTACAGGTTTTCGACGTTTTTGAAGTGTCAGCAATGTAGGTAAACACTGGGCTGGTTTGAAAAGAAACACATCGCTGGAAAGATATGAATGAGTACTATTCAATGGAATTCTCAAATTTCTAACAGCCCCTTGTCCAGAAAACCATTATTGCCTATTATATCTAAGTGTATCAGAATAATGCATTGTGGGATATTCTGAAAGCCTCCTCTGGATAAATTGTGTAATGGTTATTAACTTGGTGTGTGGAGTGTTCATTATGAACACAACTTGGAAACAAGTGTGAATTATACTCAATAAGAGAAAAAATTACTTGATTGACATTAATGCAATTATTAGTAATCAAGTGCGGCAAAGATTAGCTTGTTTTTAGTAGAATTTAGATTGTGTATGATTCTTGAGTGAAAGGTGCAATTCGTGATTATGATAATATGAAAGAAAGAAGAGTACAGCATAAATATATACTGAAAATTTGACTTGCATTACAAGCTTTTCAGTATTTAAAAATCTCCAGAATCCTGTTACCTAGGGAGCAAAACCCCATTTTGGGGGTAAAACTGCAACGAGAAATTATTTTAATGTGTCCTATCTATATGGGTTCTATGGACCACAGGTAACATCGCTAGAGTGGACACAAAATCAGTCAGTTGCACGGGACCATACAGGAGGGGGGTAACAGTCATTGCAGGGGGCAAGTTTCAAAATTGGTCAAATTTTGTTAAAAACCATTCTAACATTTTCCTCTCATCATAAGGAAGCGGAAAAAGTATACTTTGACACATATCTGATGAAGGGATCTTGAGATATATCCAAAAACATGAAGGGTAATTACAAGGGTAACATGTTGGGCCTATGGGAGTGAA
>JXSR01S004712.1:34213-49722 GCA_000969725.1 Ophiothrix spiculata
CCGGGATCAATTTCGTCCCGCCTGTAATCAGAGGGCATGAAAAGGATCTGTGCGAAATCGATGCTTGAGAAATTTACTGTAAATAATCTCTCATGCTGTTAGAGTCAAAGATAATCGAACACAGTGTATAAACAGCCAATGGAGACGGATTGAAGGATGTGCAGGAGGTTAATGACAAAAACAAAATAAAACGAACAAGCGAAAAACGAACACTAACATGACTTTAAAATTCTCAGAATATAACCAAAGTCTAAAACAACACATTGACTATTACAACTCTAAAAACACAAATATCATGTGATTAATTTATATTATTATGGTTTAATATTAAGACATATTAAGACACATCATTATTTATAGTGATTTTAGTAGAAGCAATGCGAGCAGCTAAATTTATTCAAAGATTTTTTATCAGAAGAGTTTTTCCTTTTTTGCGCAATTGCCGTTAATACTAACCCAGTAATGGACTCACTGCTTTTGATCTGAAATAAGACACAAGACAACTATCTGTTTATTTTTTGATTCAACTATAAGAGAATATAATTTACTTTACTAGATTTCTCAGTTTCCTAAAGAAAAAAAAACGCTTTGTCTATGCATATAAACAATATATTCGAAGCATTGAGTAATTTTGCCAGTAAACCTAGTTTTACAGTAAGCCTTTGTGTATATTTTCGAATAGAAATGAATCATACGTGTATAATATAGAGAAAACGAAAAACAAAATAAAAAAGAAAGAAAAAGTAAACATATCCAAAGTGGCTTCATATGATTACCTTTTTAAGAATATTGGCAAAACATATGACTTTGTCACAGTAAACCGTTAATGTTGTAAAGATCCTTTCGATGTTCTTTGTAAACATGCTTAACCATAGCATAGGATTTGCATTGTGCAGAAGGAAAATGATACAAGCAGAAAAAATCTATATCTCTGGTTTGCATCAATGGATTTCCTTGATATTTTCAACGATGATGAACACAACTATGGGCTTTAGAATTATGTAATTTTGAGGTAGCTAGTTTGCCTAACTTCTGTGAAAATTAGCGCCATTCCCATGCACAATGTTTATTGGGACACCCTGTAAAGCAACTATCCCCATGTGTACGTACATTTACTTCTTTTGTATGTGTCTTTCAAATTATTTGTGAATCATTTCCAATCTTTCCTACAGGATCATTGGATTTAAAACATTACTTTTCCAGTGCAGATTTTGATGTCGGTCCTGTCATGCTTCATTGCACTGCTTTCTATAGCGACCAAGGTAAGCGAGAAGGTTCAAAAGAGTACGCCAGCAGAACTGCTGTGGAACAGGGTTTAGGAAAAGCTTTCCAAATGGAGATCATCGGCCTCCTTATTACTCCGAGGTCTTTCGGTTTCCGACTGAAACTAGACAATGATGAGATTTTACTTTGGAATAACGATGATAAAACTATTCCAACTGAACCATTTAGGATGAATACAGCACATACTGAATTGAATCAGAGATTGGAACAAATGACTTTAGATTCTAAAGATGAGGAACAGTGCCCTGGTTGGAAACCAACCAAGTTTTCACCAACGTGTGGCCCGGGGAGCAGGGCCCATCTTAGCATTGGTACAGGGGTCGGATTCAAAGCAGTCCAGACCGGGCCAGATTTGGTTGAACTTATACAAGATGAACTGAGCGCAGTCGCTCACAATAAAACAGATTTATTGACTGTCGATATCAAAAGTGGAATAGCCCGTTGTTATGGCGAAGGGAATTGGATGGTATATTTGGACAAACCAATGCATGTTGAAGCCTTGTTTTCAGGATATTACTGATCAAGATGAGACACATGAATAGACTGCTGATTAGTATGTTGCCATGTAAGTGCATGGTGTGGTTTGAAATTTTCTCTTTTTAGCAGATGTTCCCTTTTTGATAATGCCTTTCAGTCAAAATGTCATTTTTTCTTCATTTCCTTATAATAAGTTGATTATTTTGCAGTGCTTTCTCTTTTTTACAAACTTTCTCTGCTCTTGCCAACTTTATGTCCTTGTCTGGTCCTTGGGCAAGGCATTTAATCTTGATTGTTTCATAGACCCAAGTGCATTGGGGAGCTGTTAGGTTAATAATATTACAGTCTTTTAAAGTGTTGATAGTTTTATATCTAGTTTTTCTGTCTAGTTAAGACAAAATGGTTTTGATAATTTCCTATTCAGCATAATAATATCAAGCCCTATGATTCTAACATGGATAGCTTTTATATATAACACAATATATAATGTTATTTTTTAAGCGATCACTATTTAGACTTGGGCCATCAGTCAGTGCAGTGGTGGCACCATTGTTGTATTTATTTGAAGGGGGATGAGAGGCAAGCAAAGATTTTGAGTGGCCATTTGTTTTAAAATCGTTGAAAGATCTTAATTTTTTGATATTGACATTTACATTAAAATTATGGGGAAAGGGGTCATTTGTTTCTGAAGGGAAAGGGTAGGAAAAAATTCGTGAGATAGCAAACATCTCCAAGAATGGAACTTTCATATATTTTGCAAAAACTTAAATTTAAATGTTTTCACACAATTGCTTGATCATTGCAATAAGTTTGCAATATTCATGATTTAAAAATATGATTTATTAGAGACGATTCCAAATTGATTTCTGAATCTCTCAGGGAAATATTTTTGCCCTAGTTAATAGAGTTGTAATTTGAACAGGAAACCTTTAGATTATGAATCCTGACTTTTTTTAAAGGATTTGTAGGTTCAAATGGCAAAATGAGAGAAAAGTCGCAAATTTCAAAATTGAGTTTATCATGACATATTTTAATTCTCTATAATCTCAGCCTTTGAATGATATATAAAATATCACACTTTCTTTCTCCATTCTTCATTTAGAGATCGAAATCCAAAGCAGTCCACTGAATATATTGTAACAAACATTAGCTGCAAATCGATTTCAAAGATACCGATTACTACAGTGTATAATAGCAACATGCAATCAATTAACCATGAAAAATTGCACTTCCCAGCAAAGTTGACCTTCAAAACTTTTTGTATCGGTAAACACTTATGCATAAATGTGTATTATGTCAAAAAATGAAATTTGACTTTTCACCCTTTTTTACTTCAGATGCCATTTATTCAAAATGTAGAATTGTGACTTTCCTCTCATTTTGCCAGAGCAGGCCACGTATGACACTTTAATTGTGACTCTAGCTTCAGAATGTTTGAATATATAGTAAATATTGACAACTCGGTGGATTTTGCCACATGTTACACACCAGTTGACATTTGTTATTGTATTGCCCGGCAGTATGCACGCGCAACTTGCTTTGTTCAGGGACCGCGCTTTCATAACTCCCGCTTTACATGTCTTTCTATGCAATCATTCAATTGAAGTGGGAATTTTCAAAACATACAATTTAGTTCCTTATGATACGCATGCATACTGCCGGTCAAAACAGTAACAATTGATGTCATGAGTCAATTGGTCTATACATATGAAAAAAAAAAAGACTCGCATGTTTTGTAATGTTTTATACTATAAATATTTTGTAGGGTTATGTAATAAATAGGGTCTTTTTTCAATGTAAAACATTCAATCCATGGACCTGGTGTGCTCAAAACCTGAGGGTGAAGGATCAGATTTTCAGCATCGCTGCAAAGTGGGAAAGCAACTCATCATTCCAAAAGGAACAACATTTTTGGGAAATAGGCTCATACGTGATGGTGATGAAATACACAAAAGAACATTTATGGGATAAATTAGGGTTTACAAGTTACGTCCACAAAGAAACTAGTTGCTACAAATTGGTTTTTTTTAATGTGTTCGCTTCATTTTTAAAAATTCTTACTGCATGCTTATTTAAAACTCTATTTAAAACTTTATGAAAGTTGCGATATGATTTATCAACGGGTGTGAATAAAATTGTGCAATTGTTTCTATTCTGTTGTTTCCTGCTTCCTGCTCATTTCTGTAGGATTTCTTCAAGGAAAAGGAAGTAACTTGCAACGTATCTGCAATGCAGATACTGTATTTTTACTTTGTTGGGCAGTATGGTTAAACTGATATTTAAGAATTAGATCAAAAACACTTTTAATTACTTTTGATAAATTAAAATTAATTGACCCAAAGACAAATTACCATATCCGCTTGTCCAATTCAACTATTTGCCATATGATAAACTCTTCAAGATTAAGAAATACCCTCACTTTCAAAATTTTGACAAATTAGCATACTGTATGACCGTCACATTTTCAAAGTTACTTAACCATATTTGACACGCTTGGATGAAAGAACTCAACCGTAAATGCGATGTATAGTTAGAAAATCATTAGTCGAATTGGACGAGTGGATATGGTAATTTGTCATATCATTGGTTTCAAATGATGCTTTTTTTATCAAAGTAATTAACATTTTGCCTCAAAGTCTAGAGATCTTGACATGGAATATAAGGAGCTCCTTCAGATTGCGTCAAGTTTTTTTCAAACTGTTGGATTCTAAATATGTGTTGGTTTGGTAATACACCATCATGAAAACCTAACTTTTTGCTCGCACGCAGGCGTGCGAACTATATAGTATTTACTTCTGAGATTTCGGAAATTTTGGATTTGAAAGAAAGCCTGAAAATATTTAATACCGACAGACTTCAGTTGAGTTGTATTGATCTCAGTAGCAATAGGAATATTCAAAGTATGACAACCTGTAATAAAGAAAATATAAAATTTGAGTTCTGTCTTCAAAATTATGTAGTGTTGAGCACAAAGTGGTTTCATTTTCTTGATAGAGGCTGACATTGCACATGCGTAATCTTGAAAATGCGATCACTTGCCTACCCCGTTGAGCTATATACCTGAAGGGGAGAAACTCTTAAGATTACGGTACTTTTTAGCTAAAATAAGCAAATATTACTGCAAAAAAATGCAACGCGCGTTGGCAAAAAAGAAATTACCTGTTTTAGCCAAAAACCCTCGCTATGCCCCTGCAAATAAATCTACCAAATACTAAATTTTTAAGAAAACCAATGCAGATTTTGCATCACTGAGAAAACCCCTTAAGTTTATATAAAGTAGCATGAGGCCAACATTGTTCTCACTACCCAAAATGTTGATGTTAACAATGGCACAATACAATATGTGACCCATCATATTGAAAGGTTCCTTAAGGGTCCCAAAATAAAAATTGATTTTTTTTGGTCGTCTCTGAAAGATTATATTTTCAGATTTAAGATGACGCCTTGCTTTTAGTTATTGGATGTTCCGTTGCAAAGTTACATCCAAATTGGTAACCGGGCTGATTCAGAAAACCATAGTTCTGAGAAAATTAAGTTTAAAGTGTCTGTACTGGTAAAACTTGAATGAGGAAAGGATTTTTATCTCGGTTTATAAAACATTTGTTTTATGTTTTTGATGTTGGAACCTGATTAAAGTAATGTTTCAAATGAAATGAGAAATTCAACCATGGACGTGATTTTTGACTATGCTAATCTTCAATGGCCCGTATCTTGTAATTACTATGGCGACCTTAAGGTACCCTTAGATATGACAGTACCAAGGAAGTTTTATAGGGGAACCAGTTTTCTCCGCCATCTTGTGTCGCTCATGGAGCAGAGTTGTTGTACCTCTTGATATATTCGGATTTTGGCCCGATAACCAGGCAGATCGCGTAAATCTTCACTTGACACATAAACAGCGTGTGCATTTTGTTTCACGCGCAAAACGTGTCTGCGTTTCAAGTAGCGTGTATTGCAACTTGCTATGATCAAAGTACACCAATTCTCCCGCTAATCTGTTGCGAAGACCCTCGAAGTGTGGCACGAGGAGCTGTAAAATGCCGGAGGTACAATAACTCACCCTCCATGGGCAACAATCCAAGATGGCTGCCGTCCCATAGGATTTACACGGCGGTAAAATCAAAATGGCGGAGAAAACCTTTTCCCCAATAAAACTTCCTTGGACAGTACACATATTGCCTCTTTACAGTACATTGTAGTTTTGCGATACAATAACTGAATAACAATGAATAAACTACTGCTTTGAAAAAACACTCAATTTATTTGTATAAACTTTGCACAAAGTATAGTTAATAATAACTTGATGCATAGTATTATATGCAATGGTTTGCTCCATAAAGTTACAAAAATACAAAAAATAAATTCAAGTAAAAATTACACATAAAACACACACTTCAAAGATAAAGTAGAAATGTCAGTCAAAAAATTGCACACAATAAATTTTTTGGAATTATTACTGGAATGTATTAGCCCATCAGCCCGTGGGGGCACTGACCTATTATTGGTGTACACATGCGTGAACAGAAAACACATAAAAAAGGGGGTGTCATTTTTCCCTTACCAACACGGAAAGCACTGCTCTTGTTTAGGAGTCCAAAAACACTGATTTCCAACATAAAGGGGCATTTTTAAAACAAAAATACAAAGTTTTGACAAAAAGGGGTGTTTTTTAAACCTCAAGAAAAATACAACTTTTTTGGGGTAAAATGTTGAGTAAAATTGCATGTAAATCCTTGTTTAGGGGTATTTCTTCGAGATAAGCTAAAATTGTTTAAGGGGGTATTTTGTAAACCTATGTTAACGCATGTGTAGTTGTGTACATTAATATACTCAAGTGCCCCCCCCCCCCGGGTGTATTAGACATTTATCACTATACTCTATTAATCTTAACGATACACAAAGAAGCTGATTCACGCACATAAACCAATATGACCATACAGGGAAGTAAATTAGTCACTCTGTGAATCTTGAAGTATGCAACAAGCAGCCGATTCACGCACATAAACCATACAGGGAAGTAAATTAGTCAATATTTTTCAAAACATAACAGTATATCTTATATTGCTCAATATTCAAATGAACTTAGAGGGCCGTATTCTCGAAAGATGTTTAACGCTAATCAATGTTTAAATCGAGATTTAAACCATAAAAAAGATAAACGTAATTCTCAAAGAGTGACTAAATGTAATCACCGTTTAAATTTTAACCACTTGTAGTTAAACTGCTCTAAAATGCGTTTAAAACTAAACTAGGTCAGGGGGTAGTTTAAGGTGTGTTTAAATTGTATTTTCATCATGTGTCCGACAGTTTTTTTATTACTGTATGCTTTAAAAATGTAATGATTTTAATGAATAATGCTTGAAAATGATAATATGACGATATGGACATGACCATGACGAAAAATAAACACTCACATTGTGTTCTTTATGAAACTATACCATGAATTGTCATTATAAACATGGTGATACTGTGTTCTAGCTATTTATTGCACAGCGTAGGTCTTGTATTCACGTATTCAACACTGTACAGAGGCATCACTTCATAAAATAAAACAAGCCGTGTAATTGATGAGGCGTAGAAATCTGTATTGACTAGGGACCTACTATTAATTCAACTATATAAATTTCACTAGTGCATATCTCTTATGTGCACAGTCCAGGGGATGATATTTATTGGTTTTAAATGCCGATGTTTACTAGACGCGCTGTTTAAATATTTGCTGAGCGTTTAGCTAAAATCAGATTTTAACTAAACGCATTTTATGTCTAACCAATGTTTAGATAAACATCGTTCGAGAATACGGCCCACAATGTTTAAAGCTTGTCCATGTAGTAGCAACAAAATTAGCCAAAAATAATTTGAAAATCATTAATGATTCATGTATATACAAAAATATTAATATGCAGTTTTTTGGTCTTAATCAATCAATACAAAACCATCAGTTCACAAGGTTGTAGTTAAAAGGGATATACACTCCCGGTCAAAAGTGTTTGTGCAACAAAACCTTTAACCAGCCATATTTCGAGAACTGTTCATCATTTGCGCCATATTTTTTTGGATCTATGAAAGATTGAAAACCTTTTAAAATGTCATATACCACCAGGGACCATTCCACTTTTACCACAGCCCTATTTTTGTAAACTGGGGGGGGGGGGCTTTGAAGGATCATTTTTCGTTTGCTTCCAAGCATTCTCTTGGCGCAGTCAGCGTGACCAGGACATTTAATCGAGTGCTTGTCACTCTATTACATATACACATTCCATATGACCACTCAACTTGAGCGGTGAAGTGACCTTGACCCAGGCGTTGTCAAATCAAATTTGACCTAAAAATCAGGTTTTGTGACCCATTTGTGTTGTTGGCACCCTACCCGTACGTGAGGGGTAAATCCCATTCAGAGCTCAATTTTACACTTAACTAGATTACCTATCAGATCCGACCAAAAGCAACATAAGTTTCTAGATAGTTTCCATATAAACGCCTTGTGAGATATGGCTGAATAAAGTGTTTGTGCGGAAATACTTAAGACCGCGAGTGTACATAGATTCAAAGCCCTAGTAGTAGTTTGATGGATAGTAACTGTAGTCCCTGCAGAACATGATCACTACATGAGGAACTTGGTAGTGCTAGAGAATTCACACATAATAAGAGAATTCACTTGTATACTTAATTCTACGACGTGATTGGTCAATCTTTTTTGTTTTCTTTAGTAGGTAACCCTAAAGCTGAATTCATACTCAAAACACAGTGCATTGCGTTTCCGATAATTTTCACCACAAACGGCACCGCAAATAAATTCACATTGCAAACGGACTGTGGCAGCCGATGACATGAAAACGCAATGGAAAGTTCAGCTTTTCTCAACTCGATTTGCATTGCCGCAAGTGGTGTTGCGTTTTGATATCGATTGATCGGAACTCCTCAAATCTTTTACTGCACATGCTTGGTGAGTCGTGCGTTTGCGTCGAGTCTGAATTCAGCTTTAAGGTGGTTTCAGAGTAGCTGTCATTGCGGCAGACAACCAAGCTTGTAGTTGTGTCTTACTACCATGCAATTGCTATTCTGTGTTGTCGTAATGTAGTAGGATACATTTACATATTGCCGCGATGGTCTATCGCAAGGAAAATTGAATTTATCCCAACTCAAAATATTGTGTTGTTGTGACCATCACGACAGGGTAATCGATATATCGGCTTGTCAATTCCCAGATGTGACAATGTCGAGTTTGCGCACTTTAAATTGTTGACGTAATGCTGATCATACGACCACCACAACAGACGCTCTGAAACCAGCTTAACTGTGCAATTAATTTAATTACATTACTTTTGTATATTTCAGTTTATTTGTATACCTCTATAAATTGCAAAAATTGGAACATGTTTACACATTTGTGATGACTCATCCCGAAAAGGGAGACTTTGCGACAGAACACTCGTCTAGAAACTGGTGAAAATAGGCAGCAAAAAAATAAAGAAAATAACAAGAATTTACAGCAGATTTTTTGTTGTAAAAATTGATCACCTTGATCAATTTTAACAAGTGAGATGTCATTTTAAAGCTTAGAAAATGCTGTAGATGACATTATAAAATCAAAACTAATATAATCTGCTAAGTCCCCCATCACATTTGATTCATCTAAATGTTGTTCATCGCACATAAATTTATAGATGTTCTTTATTTTTACAAATTTATAAACTGCAGCTGCATACCGCCTATTTACAGTACTGAGTATTCAAGGTAATAACCACATCGGTTTCAAGGCACCTCGTAGTAAGCTTCATACCATAGCTGGCCAGAATGTTCCAAAGATCTGAAAGGAAAGCACGTATGGATACTGTCATGAAAGTTTGTTCAGTGTATAAGACCTAAAGGGTAAATTTAAAAAAAATACTGGGGATTTATAGTGCGCTATGCCTCCCATATTTGTAATTCCACTCGGCCTCTGCACACTTTACAGGTGTTCGCTGACCACTGTGGCCTAAGTAAACTCCATTCCACACCAAGCATCATTTCAGGTTCTGCGGCAACCTCTAGGGGCGCTGAACCTTGATCAGCCCACATACGCACCATCGCTGCCCGGATCAGCTCCCCGAGTTTTGTACGGGTTTCCACGAGACAATTAGCAGTTAGTTCCTTGTCCAAGAGAATTTCAAGCTCACTCAACTTTTGGCACCAGCGGGGTTCGAACTCAAAACCTTTCGCACCGCAAGCGAGCGCCTTGAATAGTTTATAGTGTGCTCACTTCAAAAGTGTTTGATTTCAAACCCTGGGCTGATTGGTGAATTTATTTGGTGCTGGTATTTCTCTTGACTGGTAGAATAAGGGCGTATTTGTACAAGTACTTTTTGTGAGTAATCATGAGTGGTGCTCTGGCAAAATGAGCGGCGGAAAGTCGTGATTGAAGATTATAAATAAATGGCTGCAGCTGTTGTAGCTGCAAAGCTTTAAAAATTCCATACAGTAAACCTTTTGCAACACCAATTTATATTCATACCCATCATGTGGTGAAAATTAAGTCAAGGAGGGTTAAAACAAGATGACAGAACAGAACAGATCATATCTTACTGAGCAATAATAAAACACACACTCATGCTGTGCGTTAAGTTTTGTGTAACAAGTATTATTTGGCACATTGTTTTTCTTTTGCGCAACTGAACTTCTGTACCCGGAGTTGATGACAGGAATCAAGTGGACCTGAATTCCCTGATTCGAGCCCCATAGCTAACGACACCTGGAACAGTAGGACTGATAAAGTTCAATCTATTTGCAATGATTGAACTTAATCAGTCCTACTGTTTGAGCGTTACTACATATCAGCTCAGAATGACAAAGACCCACTTAGGCTTGGTTTTTACTTTTTCATGGGCTATATATGAAGCAACAAGTATTCATTGTTCATTGATTTTCAATAGCTTCCATTGTATTGTTATTAAAAACAGAGGTTTGGTGGAAAAAAAGGGATTCTAATGAAATTTTTGCGAAATGTGACCACAAAAAATCAACCACATTGCTTTTAAAGACGGAGAAAGTTGAAGATGACCTAATACTGACGGGAAGTTGATTCCAAATTGGAACAATGCGGTTAAAAAAACTTGATTTGAAAGCTTCTGTTTTGCAGAAGGGAGTCCTACATGTTGATCTTGTTGTGGGACGATCTTGCCCACTCTCTAATTTGTATGAAGCCTAATAAATAAATAAATAAATAAATAAATAAAAAGATGTCAACCAATAATAAGTCTTTACCCGAAACCACGGAAGAAAACTGAAGACAAACGAGTATAAGACCTTTGAACCTTTGAAGTGTTGATCCCTAATCAGCAAAACAGCTACACTGGGATTTTTGGTGCAGACGTGACGTCACAGGCGGTGCAAAAAAGTGGACGAAAATAATGTGGCAAACCAAACGACGATACCAAAACACGACGAATCCAAAAATACGCGAAAAACATAGGGTGCACTATATACAAAAGGTGGAAGACTTAAAGCAGGTTGGATCCCACCGGGGGCATCATCTGCCGGACTACTACTACCTAATGATTCATCTGGCCTGTCAAGGGGATGCAACAGGTTGACTAAACCAGACGCAACAATCTGCTTAATATCAGCAGATCATCATTAAATTGAGTCCTTATGTCATGAAATGGGTTCAAGGGATGCTTCTCCTAATCATGTGATGTTTTTAGCAATTTCCATTCAACGTGTGCCCAATGACGTCACCAGAGGTAAAACTTTACAGATTAACAAATCAGACCATCAAAATTTTTCTGGTCTTTACAAAATGTGCAATAACTTTTGATTCAGAGATCCAAATTAAACAAATCAAAAGTCCTGTCAAAGCCAATGGTCTACTCTATAATTTTATTGTAACGTTTGCTCACCATTGGGCTCTGTTCTCTCAAAATAAAAGTTCAAAGTTTGTTGCGGTTTTTTTTTTGGGACACCCTGTATGATGAAATTGTAGCTATATTTTACGTAGACATCCAAGGTAAAGAAAAGAATTTTTTCCAAATAAATCATAACACAATTGTGAAACATACATACAGACATCAAGTGAATTGTAGGCCCTATTACGATGATAATGAAACTTGCAGCTATATTGTTTAAATTACACGGTAAAAGAAAAGAATTTCCAAATAAATCATACACTATTTCAATGAACCATGCAACTACCGCTATGGAATGCTGACATTCTGTGATTACACCAATGATCAATCGTGCATACTTCTGCTGAACATGCTGAACAATGTATGAACTGGGTATGAACACAGTCTAAGCTAGTCTATCATTTCTATGTATAAACTCTGCACCCCGTTTTCATAATGTATTGAACCAATTAACATAGTGGGCGTTGTTATTTGCTGTTAAAAGTGATGGCGCTATAGGTCACTCATGGAGGATTTTGGTCACTCGCAGAAGCCAATTTTCAATGATTATGCCCTATATCTATATTTTTGGATTATTTATTATGATACCTACTTGATCATATAAAATGTATATAATCTATCCCATCAAGTGTACATTTTAATGTAGAAATTTATTAATGAACTGATACACTATAGTTTATCTCAGAGTTGTTTTTCCCTCGTTCGCGGGGTTTTTCTTTCCGACGCTTGTTGTTAAGGCCTTCCGCGTACTGATGCAGTTATTTACGCAGGTATTTGCAGAGCGTGATTTGTTGATTTCGCTTGTTTACGCTCACGCTGTTGGCGCGCGTGTTATGAGTGGCGTACTTGACACGATTTGAAAGGAAAAACAACTTTGAGAGATAGTATATATGAGTGGCGCTCTGGCAAAATGAGCGGAAAGTCACGATTTTCAAAATTGAGTTTATGACATATTTTTATTCTCTATAGTTTCAGCTTTCGAATGATATATAATATGTAATACTTTCATTCTAAAATTTTTATTTAGACATCGAAATACAATTTAAAGCAGCCCACTCATAATCTGGCAGTAAAAAAATGTTGAAAATCGATTTTAAAGTTATGATTACTATAGTGTTTGATACCAAACGCAATCAATTACCTGTGAATAATTGCACTTCCCGGTATAACTGACCTTCAAAACGTGAGGTATAGGTTAGCACTTATGCATTAATGCGTTTCATGTCAAAAAAGGAAATTTTGATGGAAAAGCATCCAATCTTACCCAATTTTTTTTTCACTAAAGCACGTGAAAAACCCGCCCCAAAAGGCAGGCACATATACGCATACCTTGTCAATGTAAGTAGAAGTTGAGTACAATTCTAGTACAAGATTGGAATGTGCACATATGGAACATCATTCTAGTTCAAATTAATTGTACTTAAAGTGTACTCGAGTGATGTTCCCAATATGCACATTCCAATCTTGTACTAGAGAATTGTACTCGATTTTCTCCAGGGTTGGTTTACCTGACAACATCAGCAAAGGCCGTCCACAGCCCTTTACTCTTGTATTCTATGCCGTGCTTACCACACATAGCTTTGACATTGGGAGCAATCTTCCAGAAATTGTGTCTTGGCATGGTTGGGAACAAACTGGAAAAATGCAAACAAATAAAATATTATACAAATAATGAATGTTTATGAGTGCAATGGTACAAAATATTTCACGAGGTGAAAGATCAAATGCTCCATTCAAACAAGGCGAAGTCGAGTTGAATAAATGGGGCATTTGATCTTTCACCATGTGAAATATTTGTTCCATTGACACGAAAAAGAAACATTCATTATTTGTTTTATATGGCAGCTAAATAAATCTTTGTAAACAAAACAAACTGAGACAACATCTATGGTACTGTACATGCCGGCTTTAGTGCAACAATGCGTCTTATGCTGCCCCT
Source organism: Ophiothrix spiculata (assembly GCA_000969725.1). NCBI lineage: Eukaryota > Metazoa > Echinodermata > Ophiuroidea > Amphilepidida > Ophiotrichidae > Ophiothrix > Ophiothrix spiculata. Next base: position 47,798 of record JXSR01S004712.1, read on the forward strand.
CGAACTGTACAAGCGTACTTAATTTAAAATTACGCCCATGACTGATGTTGTGTCTTACTAAAAAAAGGTAACCGTGCAATGTATCAACATTTTTGCATGGCACTATTGCACAGTTGGTGACGTTTACTATCAAATGACCAATGGCACGTGCCCCACGATGTGCCAATAAAGATTTATTTAGCTGTTATATATTAAGGAAATGATTGACCATGCTGTTCTTGGGAATGGGCACCTGTTAAAGGGACTAGCCTAGATTCCACTTAGAATTCCAAACTTATGGAAATGCTTTAAATAAAACCGGAAAAGTTTGTTGTAAAATCCAAAAATGTACACAGAAATGGCTCAAATTGACAGCAAATTGATTTGCTTGATTTGCAATATATCTATATGTGATGGTGGTGTGACTATCCAGGGTTTTCTAAATCCTAAATTTGTACCTCAGTCTGGATTTACCAGATAAAAGACCAAATGAAGCTCTTTGAGTTGTAGTTAATACATATCAAAAGAAAAACAATTGTATCAAAAATAATTTTGTTCACCCATCACAGGTGTAGAAACAAGATCTTTTTAAGATTTGAAACTAGAAACACTTTTTCAACCATTTTTTGTCGCCGCCGACAAAAAATGCAGTTTGTAAATAATTTCATTTTTCTCCTCTGTTACACAAAATCAGTGGAAACTACCGGTAGGATATGTTAGTATAATCATGTACTATCGATACATGTGAAAAAATATATAGTCAGAAAATCAGCGGACAGGATCTAGGCCAGTCCCTTTAAGCTTATTCTCTGACAGTAGTTCAGCCTGAAGACTTGCACCGAGATATTTCTGGTAATCAATCAATGAAACACTGTACTTGCATGACATGCATACCCCATGAAGGAGTCTATTCGTACATGGGTCCAACGGCTTTACATGACTTACGAACCACGGAGCAAGTAGAGTAAAGTTTCTTGCCCAAGGACTGAGCAGTAATGCAGTATCCTTGCTTGAGCAAGACAATAACTCTATACACTTCTCATAATTTGCCAAAATTGATTTTTTTTGACTGATTTACAATGTCCTTGTGCTTACTACCAGGAAAGTTTCAATGAAAATGATAGGAAATGTGAAAAAAATCTGCACATTTTTAAGACAATCAAAAGAAAATATAGGACTTACTGATCTTTGAACGTGTTTATCTCAGTTATACGTTTTACGCCCTGACAACCTTTGACGGACCATAACTTGACTTCTGGAAATCGTGTGAAGTTCATTATGGCTTCATTTTAATCCTTAAAGCATGGTCTTTGCGCAAATAATTAAAAAAGTGAAAATGGCAAGAGGTGGCATTTACGGTCGTTTAGGATGGACAATCACATATAATAATCTTGAACCAGATGTCAAATAGTTGCCAAATTGAATCCAATGGAAAATTGGGTACCACATTCTTCAACGCATATGTCAGGTATATACAGCCTGGATTTTGAACCACAGAGTTTGGGACTAATACTATGAGCCAAGAGAATTGAAATGATCTTAAAGGCATTAGCCACAATCACTGAAGTGAAGTCCAACTTTCCTCAACACCTACTGATTTAATTGCATTTTTAGAAAGTACTTCAAACTACTAACTAATATCCATAACCATTCTTGTTGAACTTGAACATTTATAGTAAAACAGACAATTATTTGTGCTTTGAATTTCTCATTCTCCGGAGAATGAGAAATTCGTTGATAGTGTTTCTAGAAATAAATTACTTGATTCTTAAAAACTTAAACTTCTTTGTTACTAACAATATATTTCACTGAAGAGATCATGTTGTAACAGCAGTACATTTTAAATCTTAAAACTTCGGAAAATAGAAACACTGCTGACAGAACCCTAAGAAATGAATTTGGCTGAAAATTATCTTTTTAGAGCAAGTGATATGATTTGGTTTGTT